>JARQOD010000005.1:546171073-546325639 GCA_033576555.1 Oophaga sylvatica
ATACTATATACACACAGTACTGATCACTATACACAGGTACTGGACCCCATATATCACCATTATTACCTCATATACTATATACACACAGTACTGATCACTATACACAGGTACTGGACCCCATATATCACCATTATTACCTCATATACTATATACACACAGTACTGATCACTATACACAGGTACTGGACCCCATATATCACCATTATTACCTCATATACTATATACACACAGTACTGATCACTATACACAGGTACTGGACCCCATATATACCATTATTACCTCATATACTATATACACACAGTACTGATCACTATACACAGGTACTGGACCCCATATATCACCATTATTACCTCATATACTATATACACACAGTACTGATCACTATACACAGGTACTGGACCCCATATATCACCATTATTACCTCATATACTATATACACACAGTACTGATCACTATACACAGGTACTGGACCCCATATATCACCATTATTACCTCATATATACTATATACACACAGTACTGATCACTATACACAGGTACTGGACCCCATATATCACCATTATTACCTCATATACTATATACACACAGTACTGATCACTATACACAGGTACTGGACCCCATATATCACCATTATTACCTCATATACTATATACACACAGTACTGATCACTATACACAGGTACTGGACCCCATATATCACCATTATTACCTCATATACTATATACACACAGTACTGATCACTATACACAGGTACTGGACCCCATATATCACCATTATTACCTCATATACTATATACACACAGTACTGATCACTATACACAGGTACTGGACCCCATATATCACCATTATTACCTCATATACTATATACACACAGTACTGATCACTATACACAGGTACTGGACCCCATATATCACCATTATTACCTCATATTACCTTATATACTATATACACACAGTACTGATCACTATACACAGGTACTGGACCCCATATATCACCATTATTACCTTATACTATATACACACAGTACTGATCACTATACACAGGTCTGGACCCATATATCACCATTATTACCTCATATACTATATACACACAGTACTGATCACTATACACAGGTACTGGACCCATATATCACCATTATTACCTCATATACTATATACACACAGTACTGATCACTATACACAGGTACTGGACCCCATATATCACCATTATTACCTATATACTATATACACACAGTACTGATCACTATACACAGGTGCTGGACCCCATATATCACCATTATTACCTCATATACTTTACACACAGTACTGATCACTATACACAGTCTGGACCCATTATCACCATTATTACCTCATAACTATATACACACAGTACTGATCACTATACAAGGTACTGGACCCCATATATCACCATTATTACCTTATATACTATATACACACAGTACTGATCACTATACACAGGTACTGGACCCCATATATCACCATTATTACCTCATATACTATATACACACAGTACTGATCACTATACACAGGTACTGGACCCCATATATCACCATTATTACCTCATATACTATATACACACAGTACTGATCACTATACACAGGTACTGGACCCCATATATCACCATTATTACCTCATATACTTATACACACAGTACTGATCACTATACACAGGTACTGGACCCCATATATCACCATTATTACCTCATATACTTATACACACAGTACTGATCACTATACAAGGTACGGACCCCATATTCACCATTATTACCTCATATACTATATACACACAGTACTGATCACTATACACAGGTACTGGACCCCATATATCACCATTATTACCTCATATACTGTATACACACAGTACTGATCACTATACACAGGTGCTGGACCCCATATATCACCATTATTACCTCATATACTTATACACACAGTACTGATCACTATACACAGTACTGGACCCCATATATCACCATTATTACCTCATATACTATATACACACAGTACTGATCACTATACACAGGTACTGACCCCATATATCACCATTATTACCTATATATATACACACAGTACTGATCACTATACACAGGTACTGGACCCCATATATCACCATTATTACCTCATATCAATCAAAGTACATGCTTTATGGCATATCACTTACTAATACACACTTAGTTGTTTCACATGCTATGTACAAAAGGGATAGGATATGGATTTGATAGGCATGATCCAGGTGGGTATGGAAGTCCATGGCAAGGGAGGGGTGATGGGGGAGTCCATGGGTGGGGGGCTATAAAGTCCATGGCATAGGGAGGGGTGATGGGGGCAGATCCGGGTGGGGGCTATAGAAGCTCATAGGCATATCATAGTTCTCTTTCTCGCAGTCTATCACATTCGCTCACATACCGCGCTGCTATCTCCGCTGCTCTCTCTTCTTCCCCAGCAAGATATGTGTTTTCTCTTCCTCCTTCATGGTGATGAAATCCGGGAAGAGATGTGAGAGTCTCCTGAAGTGAGTGTCCCTCACTGCTGAGTATTTGGAGCAGTGTAGCAGGAAGTGGTTTCGTCCTCTATGGCCTCCTGGTCACAGTGTTGGCATAGTCTTTCCTCCCTGGGCTTGTAGCTCTGCCTGTGTCGGCCGGATTCGATGGCCAGACTGTGGGCGCTGAGTCTATACCGGCTCAGGATCTGGCGGTCTCTGGGGTTCGGGAGTTTCTCCAGGTATGGGGCCAGACTGTAGTCTCTCTGTAGACTCCGGTACATGGTCAGTTTCTGGGAGCTGATGATGTCGTTCTTCCAGTCACTGACATACCTCTCCTGGCCCTCGTCTACCATCTTCCTGATTTCGGCTTTTGTCAGGTTGTTGTGATTGGTGTTCTGGTCAGGTTGGGTTTGGGTGAGCTGTTCCGAGGGTCCTAGTTTTTCTGTTTCACCTACGTGTGTCAGGGCTTTATGGTGATGGGAGCTTGGATTGCTCCTACGTAGGTGAGCCCGGAATGACAGTGCCCTCTTTAGAACCGTTAGGTGTAGAGGGAATCTGCCCAGCTCGGCCCGGCAGGCACTGTTGGAGGTGCTCCGATGGACTTGGAGAAGGTGCTTGCAGAATTCCAGATGGAATATTTCTGTTGGGCTGGAATCCCATCTTGACCAGTCTGGGTAGGTGTGAGGACCCCAGACTTCACTGCCATACAGGAGGATTGGGGCGATGACCGAGTCGAAGATTTTTAACCAGACCCTCACTGGTGGCTTCAGATGGTAAAGTTTCCTTCGGATGCCATAGAAGGTTTTACATGCCTTGTCTTTCAGGGTCTCTATGGCTTGTTTGAAGCTTCCTGACCAGTGAATCTCTAGGCCCAGGTAGGTATATTTGTCTGTTCCTGTAAGGGCGCAGTTGTTGAGGACAAATGAAGGGTGCTGGTCTAATTTTCTCTTTCTCCTCTGGAACACCATGATGTTGGTTTTCTTTAGGTTGACCGGTAGTGCCCAGGTGGAGCTGAATTTCTCTAAGATTTTCAGGTTGTCTTGGAGGCCTTTCTCAGTTGGTGACAGAAGCAGCAGGTCATCTGCATACAGCAGGAATTTCACCTGGGTGTCGTGGAGGGTGGGACCTGGTGCTGTGGAAGATTCCAGAGCGGTAGCCAGCTCGTTGATGTAAATGTTGAAGAGCGTTGGACTTAGGCTGCAGCCTTGTCTGACTCCACGGCTCTGCTGGAAATAAGCCGTTCTTTTACCGTTCACACTCACACTGCAGAGGTTCTCGGTGTAGGAGCTTTTGATAACATCGTAGGTCTTTCCTCCTATTCCGCTCTCCAGCAGTTTCAGGAATAAGCCCGGGTGCCACACCGAATCAAAGGCCTTTTTAAAGTCCACGAAACAGGCGTATATCTTCCCGTTCTTTGTATTGTGGACGTGTCTCTGAATGAGGCTGTGCAGGGTATAGATGTGGTCAGTGGTGCGGTGGTTTGGCATGAACCCTGCTTGGCTCTTGCTGAGGACGTTATGTTCGGTGAGGAAACTGAGTATCCTCTTGTTCAGGATGCTGTTGAACAGTTTCCCAGGTTGCTGCTGACACATATGCCTCTGTAGTTGGCTGGGTCATACCTGTCCCCATTCTTGTGGATGGGTGTGATGAGGCCTTGGTTCCAGGTACGAGGGAAGTAGCCGGCACTTAGCACAATATTGAAGAGTTTAACCATTGCAGCCTGTATTTCTGGTGGGCTGTACTTCAGCATTTCTGGTAGGATTCCATCCAGGCCACCGGCTTTTCTACATCTTATGGAAGAGATTCTCTCTGCTACTTCCTGTAATGTAATAGGTGTATCCACCGGGTTTTGGAAATTTTTTACTTTTTCCTCCATTGCTTTTAGTTTTGCCATTATGTTTTCCTGTTCTTGGTTTAGTTCTTCCTTTGGGATGTCTTTATAGAGGTCTCTGAAGTACTGGAGCCAGATGTTGCCATTTTGGATATGGATGTTGTTTTTCTTGTCTTTTGTGCCCATGTGGTTCCATAGTTCCCAGAAGGAATTGTCTTGAAGAGCATCTTGGAGTTGGTTAAGCTTGGTAGAGATGTAACTCTGCTTCTTCCTCCTGAGGATGGTTTTGTACTGTCTTTGTATGGTTTCATAGGCTTCCCTCAGACCAGGGTGGTTGGGGTCTCTATGTTTCTTGTTTGAGGCTGTTCTCAGGGTCTTCCGTAAGGCTTTACATTCTCTGTCAAACCAACCGTTGGTCTGTTTTTCTTTTGGTCTCTTGTAGTCAACTTTTTTAAGGTCGGACAGTCTGGCCATTGCATAGAATATATTGTTGAGGTCTTTTGTAGCTTGACTCACTCCCTTTGGGTTAGGCTGGTACTCGTGGTTGTAGAAGTGGTGGAGCATAGGCTGTATTTCGGGTCTGCTGAGAGCCTCTTTGTACTTTAGTGCCGACGTTTTGGACCATTTATATGATGGAGGCCGGTTGAAGAGGCCACTATGCTGTGGCTTTTGAGTGGGTGGTTTCTCTGTAGATTTCAAGTACAGAAGAAGTTGGCTGTGGTCTGACAGGTGCGTTTGTGGGGTGACTATACTATATACACACAGTACTGATCACTATACACAGGTGCTGGACCCCATATATCACCATTATTTCCTCATATACTATATACATACAGTACTGATCACTATACACAGGTACTGGACCCCATATATCACCATTATTACCTCATATACTATATACACACAGTACTGATCACTATACACAGGTGCTGGACCCCATATATCACCATTATTACCTCATATACTATATACACACAGTACTGATCACTATACACAGGTACTGGACCCCATATATCACCATTATTACCTCATATACTATATACACACAGTACTGATCACTATACACAGGTACTGGACCCCATATATCACCATTATTACCTCATATACTATATACACACAGTACTGATCACTATACACAGGTACTGGACCCCATATATCACCATTATTACCTCATATACTATATACACACAGTACTGATCACTATACACAGGTGCTGGACCCCATATATCACCATTATTACCTCATATACTATATACACACAGTACTGATCACTATACACAGTACTGGACCCCATATATCACCATTATTACCTCATATACTATATACACACAGTACTGATCACTATACACAGGTACTGGACCCCATATATCACCATTATTACCTCATATACTAATACACACAGTACTGATCACTATACACAGGTACTGGACCCCATATATCACCATTATTACCTCATATACTATATACACACAGTACTGATCACTATACACAGGTACTGGACCCCATATATCACCATTATTACCTCATATACTATATACACACAGTACTGATCACTATACACAGCTACAGGACCCCATATATCACCATTATTACCTCATATACTATATACACACAGTACTGATCACTATACACAGTACAGGACCCATATATCACCATTATTACCTCATATACTATATACACACAGTACTGATCACTATACACAGTAACTGGACCCACATATCTCCATTATTACCCAATACTATATACAAAACAGCATGATCACTATACACAGGTACTGGACCCATATATCACCATTATTACCTCATATACTATATACACACAGTACTGATCACTATACAGGTACTGGACCCCATATATCACCATTATTACCTCATATACTATATACATACAGTACTGATCACTATACACAGCTACAGGACCCTGTATACAGGGTCGATCTGGCCTGGCGGGGTATCAGCTGTGGGAAGGAGAGGAGAGAAGAAGAAGAAAAAAAGTCTGCGGTTTTTAGGGGCACAGGTCCTTTAAAAGCGCAGGCCGCGTATGTGAAGGGGCCCGCGCACGCAGCGTGCATTACCTGAACTGCGGCGGACATCCCGATCGATACTGGCAAGTGTGTTCCCACCGTCGACGGGCGCACACATTCAACGGCCTCTGCTATGTCGGCGGCCATTTTAATATGAGCGTTCCGGACCTGCAGAGGACGCAGCCAGGAGCGCAGGCTGGTAAGAGGAATGTTTTTTTTTTTTCTTCTCTCTCTCTCTCATACGAGGGGAAGGGGGCCAGGATGGATACACATAGGAGGGGAAGGGGGCCAGGATGGACACACATACGAGAGGAAGGGGGCCAGGATGGACACACATACGAGGGGAAGGGGGCCAGGATGGACACACATAGGAGGGGAAGGGGGCCAGGATGGACACACATACGAGGGAAGGGGGCCAGGATGGACACACATACGAGGGGAAGGCAGGAGTGGACACACATAGGAGGGAAGGGGCCAGGATGGATACACATACGGGGGAAGGGGGCCAGGATGGACACACATACGAGGGGAAGGGGGCCAGGATGGATACACATACGAGGGGAAGGGGGCCAGGATGGACACACATAGGAGGGGAAGGGGGCCAGGATGGATACACATACGGGGAAGGGGGCCAGGATGGACACACATAGGAGGGGAAGGGGGCCAGGATGGACACATACGAGGGAAGGGGGCCAGGATGGAACACATACGAGGGGAAGGGGGCCAGGATGGACACTAGGAGGGAAGGGGCCAGGATGGATACACATACGGGGGAAGGGGGCCAGGATGGATACACATAGGAGGGGAAGGGGCCAGGATGGATACACATACGAGGGGAAGGGGGCCAGGATGGACACACATACGAGGGGAAGGGGGACAGGATGGACACACTACGGGGGAAGGGGCCAGGATGGAACACATAGGAGGGGAAGGGGGCCAGGATGGATACACATAGGGGGGAAGGGGGCCAGGATGGATACACATAGGAGGGGAAGGGGCCAGGATGGATACACATAGGAGGGGAAGGGGGCCAGGATGGATACACATACGGGGGAAGGGGCCAGGATGGATACACATACGAGGGGAAGGGGGCCAGGATGGATACACATAGGAGGGGAAGGGGGCCAGGATGGATACACATACGGGGGGAAGGGAGCCAGGATGGATACACATAGGAGGGGAAGGGGGACAGGATGGATACACATACGGGGTGAAGGGAGCCAGGATGGATACACATACGGGGGGAAGGGGGCCAGGATGGATACACATAGGAGGGGAAGGGGGCCAGGATGGATACACATAGGAGGGGAAGGGGGCCAGGATGGATACACATACGGGGGGAAGGGGGCCAGGATGGATACACATACGAGGGGAAGGGGGCCAGGATGGATACACATAGGAGGGGAAGGGGGCCAGGATGGATACACATAGGGGGGAAGGGGCCAGGATGGATACACATAGGAGGGGAAGGGGGACAGGATGGATACACATACGAGGGGAAGGGGGCCAGGATGGATACACATACGAGGGGGAAGGGGGCCAGGATGGATACACATAGAGGGGAAGGGGGCCAGGATGGATACACATACGGGGGGAAGGGGGCCAGGATGGATGCACATAGGAGGGGAAGGGGGCCAGGATGGATACACATAGGAGGGGAAGGGGGCCAGGATGGATACACATACGGGGGGAAGGGGGCCAGGATGGATACACATAGGGGAAGGGGGCCAGGATGGATACACATAGAGGGGAAGGGGGCCAGGATGGATACACATAGGAGGGGAAGGGGGCCAGGATGGATACACATACGAGGGGAAGGGGGCCAGGATGGATACACATACGAGGGGAAGGGGGCCAGGATGGATACACATACGAGGGGAAGGGGGCCAGGATGGATACACATACGAGGGGAAGGGGGCCAGATGGATACACATACGGAGGGGAAGGGGGCCAGGATGGATACACATACGGGGGAAGGGGGCCAGGATGGATACACATAGGAGGGGAAGGGGGCCAGGATGGATACACATACGAGGGGAAGGGGGACAGGATGGATACACATAGGGGGAAGGGGGCCAGGATGGATACACATACGAGGGGAAGGGGGCCAGGATGGATACACATACGAGGGGAAGGGGGACAGGATGGATACACATACGAGGGGAAGGGGGCCAGGATGGATACACATACGAGGGGAAGGGGGCAGGATGGATACACATACGGGGGAAGGGGCCAGGATGGATACACATAGGAGGGGAAGGGGGCCAGGATGGATACACATAGAGGGGAAGGGGCCAGGATGGATACACATAGGAGGGGAAGGGGGCCAGGATGGATACACATACGAGGGGAAGGGGGCAGGATGGATACACATACGGGGGGAAGGGGGACAGGATGGATACACATACGAGGGGAAGGGGGCCAGGATGGATACACATACGAGGGGAAGGGGGCCAGGATGGATACACATACGAGGGGAAGGGGGCCAGGATGGATACACATACGGGGGAAGGGGGCAGGATGGTACACATACGGGGGGAAGGGGGCCAGGATGGATACACATAGGAGGGGAAGGGGGCCAGGATGGATACACATACGAGGGGGAAGGGGCCAGGATGGATACACATAGGGGGGAAGGGGGCCAGGATGGATACACATAGAGGGGAAGGGGGCCAGGATGGATACACATACGAGGGGAAGGGGGCCAGGATGGATACACATACGAGGGGAAGGGGGCCAGGATGGATACACATACGAGGGGATAGGGGGACCAGGATGGATACACATACGAGGGGAAGGGGGCCAGGATGGATACACATACGAGGGGAAGGGGGCCAGGATGGATACACATACGGGGGAAGGGGCCAGGATGATACACATAGGGGGAAGGGGGCCAGGATGGATACACATACAGGGGAAGGGGGCCAGGATGGATACACATAGGGGGAAGGGGGCCAGGATGGATACACATAGGAGGGGAAGGGGGACCAGGATGGATACACATACGAGGGGAAGGGGGCCAGGATGGATACACATACGAGGGGAAAGGGGGCCAGGATGGATACACATACGAGGGGAAGGGGGCCAGGATGGATACACATACGAGGGGAAGGGGGCAGGATGGATACACATACGGGGAAGGGGGCCAGGATGGATACACATACGGGGGGAAGGGGGCCAGGATGGATACACATAGGAGGGAAGGGGGCCAGGATGGATACACATACGGGGGAAGGGGGCAGGATGGATACACATAGAGGGGAAGGGGGCCAGGATGGATACACATACGAGGGGAAGGGGGCCAGGATGGATACACATACGGGGGAAGGGGGCAGGATGGATACACATACGAGGGGAAGGGGCCAGGATGGATACACATAGGAGGGGAAGGGGGCCAGGATGGATACACATACGGAGGAAGGGGGCCAGGATGGATACACATACGGGGGGAAGGGGCAGGATGGATACACATACGAGGGGAAGGGGCCAGGATGGATACACATACGAGGGGAAGGGGGCCAGGAATGGATACACATACGGGGGAAGGGGGCCAGGATGGATACACATACGGAGGGGAAGGGGGACAGGATGGATACACATACGGGGAAGGGGGCCAGGATGGATACACATAGGGGGAAGGGGGCCAGGATGGATACACATACGGAGGGGAAGGGGGCCAGGATGGATACACATAGGGGGGAAGGGGGCAGGATGGATACACATACGGGGGGGGGAGGGCAGGACGGATGGATACACATACGGGGGAAGGGGGCCAGGATGGATACACATACGAGGGGAAGGGGGCAGGATGGATACACATAGAGGGGAAGGGGGCCAGGATGGATACACATACGGGGGGAAGGGGGCCACGAGGATGAACACATACGAGGGGAAGGGGGCCAGGATGGATACACATACGAGGGGAAGGGGGCAGGATGGATACACATACGAGGGGAAGGGGACAGGATGGATACACATACGAGGGGAAGGGGGCCAGGATGGATACACATACGAGGGGAAGGGGGCCAGGATGGATACACATACGAGGGAAGGGGCCAGGAAATACACATACGGAGGGGATAAAGGGGGCCAGGATGGATACACATACAGGAGGTAAGGGGGACAGGATGGATACACATACGGGGGGAAGGGGGCCAGGATGGATACACATACGAGGGGAAGGGGCCAGGATGGATACACATACGAGGGGAAGGGGGCCAGGATGGATACACATACGGGGGAAGGGGGCCAGGATGGATACACATACGGAGGGGAAGGGGGCCAGGATGGAACACATACGAGGGGAAGGGGGCCAGGATGGATACACATACGAGGGGAAGGGGGCCAGGATGGATACACATAGGAGGGGAAGGGGGCCAGGATGGATACACATACGGGGGGAAGGGGGCCAGGATGGATACACATAGGAGGGGAAGGGGCCAGGATGGATACACATACGGGGAAGGGGCCAGGATGGATACACATACGAGGGGAAGGGGGCCAGGATGGATACACATAGGAGGGGAAGGGGGCCAGGATGGATACACATACGGGGGAAGGGGCCAGGATGGATACACATACGGAGGGGAAGGGGGCCAGGATGGATACACATACGAGGGGAAGGGGGCCAGGATGGATACACATACGGGGGGAAGGGGGCCAGGATGGATACACATAGGAGGGGAAGGGGGCCAGGATGGATACACATAGGGGGGAAGGGGGCCAGGATGGATACACATAGGAGGGGAAGGGGGCCAGGATGGATACACATAGGGGGGAAGGGGGCCAGGATGGATACACATACGGGGGAAGGGGCCAGGATGGATACACATAGGGGGAAGGGGGCCAGGATGGATACACATACGGGGGAAGGGGCCAGATGATACACATACGAGGGGAAGGGGGCCAGGATGGATACACATAGGAGGGGAAGGGGGCCAGGATGGATACACATAGGGGGAAGGGGGCCAGGATGGATACACATAGAGGGGAAGGGGGCAGGATGGATACACATACGGGGGAAGGGGGCCAGGATGGATACACATACGAGGGGAAGGGGCCAGGATGGATACACATACGAGGGGAAGGGGGCAGGATGGATACACATACGAGGGGAAGGGGGCCCAGGATGGATACACATACGAGGGAAGGGGGACAGGATGGATACACATACGAGGGGAAGGGGGCCAGGATGGATACACATACGAGGGGAAGGGGGCCAGGATGGATACACATACGGGGGAAGGGGGCAGGATGGATACACATAGGAGGGGAAGGGGGCCAGGATGGATACACATACGGAGGGGAAGGGGGCCAGGATGGATACACATACGAGGGGAAGGGGGCCAGGATGGATACACATACGAGGGGAAGGGGCAGGATGGATACACATACGAGGGAAGGGGGCCAGGATGGATACACATACGAGGGGAAGGGGGCCAGGATGGATACACATACGAGGGGAAGGGGGCCAGGATGGATACACATAGGGGGGAAGGGGGCCAGGATGGATACACATAGGAGGGGAAGGGGGCCAGGATGGATACACATAGGAGGGGAAGGGGGCCAGGATGGATACACATACGAGGGGAAGGGGGCCAGGATGGATACACATAGGAGGGGAAGGGGGCCAGGATGGATACACATACGAGGGGAAGGGGGCCAGGATGGATACACATACGAGGGGAAGGGGGCCAGGATGGATACACATACGAGGGGAAGGGGCCAGGATGGATACACATACGAGGGGAAGGGGGCCAGGATGGATACACATAGAGGGGAAGGGGGCAGGATGGTACACATACGGGGGAAGGGGCAGGATGGATACACAAGGGGAGTGGAAGGGGGGCCAGGATGGATACACATAGGAGGGGAAGGGGGCCAGGATGGATACACATACGGAGGGGAAGGGGCCAGGATGGATACACATACGAGGGAAGGGGCCAGGATGGATACACATACGAGGGGAAGGGGGCCAGGATGGATACACATACGAGGGGAAGGGGGCAGGATGGATACACATACGGGGAAGGGGGCCAGGATGGATACACATACGGGGGAAGGGGGCCAGGATGGATACACATACGGGGGAAGGGGGCCAGGATGGATACACATACGGGGGGAAGGGGGCAGGATGGATACACATACGAGGGGAAGGGGGCCAGGATGGATACACATACGAGGGGAAGGGGGCCAGGATGGATACACATACGAGGGGAAGGGGGCCAGGATGGATACACATACGAGGGGAAGGGGGCCAGGATGGAACAACAGGAAGGACGATGGATACACATACGGGGAAGGGGGCCAGGATGGATACACATACGGGGGAAGGGGGCCAGGATGGATACACATACGAGGGGAAGGGGGCCAGGATGGATACACATACGAGGGGAAGGGGGCCAGGATGGGTACACATACGAGGGGAAGGGGGCCAGGATGGATACACATACGAGGGGAAGGGGGACAGGATGGATACACATACGGGGGAAGGGGCCAGGATGGATACACATACGGAGGGAAGGGGGCCAGGATGGATACACATAGGGGGAAGGGGGCCAGGATGGATACACATACGGGGGAAGGGGGCCAGGATGGATACACATAGGAGGGGAAGGGGCCAGGATGGATACACATACGGGGGAAGGGGACAGGATGGATACACATAGGAGGGGAAGGGGACCAGGATGGATACACATACGAGGGGAAGGGGGCCAGGATGGATACACATACGAGGGGAAGGGGGCCAGGATGGATACACATACGAGGGAAGGGGCAGGATGGACACACATACGAGGGGAAGGGGGCCAGGATGGACACACATAGGGGGAAGGGGGCAGGATGGACACACATACGAGGGGAAGGGGGCCAGGATGGATACACATACGGGGGAAGGGGGACAGGATGGATACACATACGAGGGGAAGGGGGCCAGGATGGACACATACGAGGGAATGGGGCCAGGATAATACACATACGGGGAAGGGGGCCAGGATGGACACACATAGGAGGGAAGGGGGCCAGGATGGACACACATACGGGGGGAAGGGGGCCAGGATGGATACACATACGAGGGGAAAGGGGCCAGGATGGATACACATAGGAGGGGAAGGGGGCCAGGAATGGACACATACGAGGGGAAGGGGGCCAGGATAGATACACATACAGGGGAAGGGGGCCAGGATGGACACACATACGAGGGGAAGGGGGCCAGGATGGAACACATACGGGGGAAGGGGGCCAGGATGGATACACATAAGGGGAAGGGGCCAGGATGGATACACATACGGGGGGAAGGGGCCAGGATGGACACACATAGGAGGGGAAGGGGGCCAGGATGACACACATAGGAGGGGAAGGGGGCCAGGATGGACACACAACGGGGGGAAGGGGGCCAGGATGGATTCACATACGAGGGGAAAGGGGCCAGGATGGATACACATAGGAGGGAAGGGGACCAGGATGGATACACATACGGGGGGAAGGGGCCAGGATGGATACACATCGAGGGGAAGGGGACCAGGATAGATACACATACGAGGGGAAGGGGGCCAGGATGGACTACACATAGAGGGGAAGGGGGCCAGGATGGACACACATACGAGGGGAAGGGGGCCAGGATGGACTACACAAACGGGGGAAGGGGGCCAGGATGGATACACATACGAGGGGAAAGGGGCCAGGATGGATACACATAGGGGGAAGGGAGCCAGGAATGGACACATACGAGGGGAAGGGGGCCAGGATAGATACACATACCAGGGGAAGGGGGCCAGGATGGACACACATACGGGGGGAAGGGGGCCAGGATGGATACACATACGGGGGGAAGTGGGCCAGGATGGATACACATTCGAGGGAAGGGGCCAGGATGGATACACATACGGGGGAAGGGGGCAGGATGATACACATACGAGGGGAAGGGGGACAGGATGGATACACATACGAGGGGAAGGGGGCCAGGATGGATACACATACGAGGGGAAGGGGGCCAGGATGGATACACATACGAGGGGAAAGGGTCCAGGATGAATACACATACGAGGTGAAGGGGGCCAGGATGGATACACATACGAGGGGAAGGGGACAGGATAGATACACATGTGGGGGGAAGGGGGCCAGGATGGATACACATACGAGGGGAAGGGGGACAGGATGGATACACATACGGGGGAAGGGGGCCAGGATGGATACACATACTGGGGGAAGGGGGCCAGGATGGATACACATACGAGGGGAAGGGGGCCAGGATGGATACACATACGAGGGGAAGGGGGCCAGGATGGATACACATACGAGGGGAAGGGGGACAGGATGGATACACATACGGGGGAAGGGGGCCATGATGGATACACATACGGGGGGAAGGGGGCCAGGATGGATATACATAGGAGGGGAAGGGGGCCATGATGGATACACATACGGGGGGAAGGGGGCCAGGATGGATACACATACGAGGGGAAGGAGGCCAAGATGGACACATACGGGGGGAAGGGGGACAGGATGGATACACATACGAGGGGAAGGGGGCCAGGATGGATACACATACGAGGGGAAGGGGGCCAGGATGGATACACATACGAGGGGAAAGGGTCCAGGATGAATACACATACGAGGTGAAGGGGGCCAGGATGGATACACATACGAGGGGAAGGTGGCCAGGATAGATACACATGCGGGGGGAAAGGGTCCAGGATGGATACACATACGAGGGGAAGGAGGACAGGATAGATACACATGCGAGGGGAAGGGGGCCAGGATGGATACACATACGAGGGAAGGGGGCCAGGATAGATACACATGCGGGGGGAAGGGGGGGCCAGGATAGATACACATGCGGGGGGAAGGGGGGGCCAGGATAGATACACATGCGGGGGGAAGGGGGGGCCAGGATAGATACACATACGGGGGATGGGGGACAGGATGTATACACATACGAGGGGAAGGGGGCCAGGATGGATACACATACGAGGGGAAGGGGGCCAGGATGGATACACATACGAGGGGAAAGGGTCCAGGGTGGATACACATATGAGGGGAAAGGGGACAGGATGAATACACATACGAGGGGAAGGGGGCCAGGATGGATACACATACGGGGGAAAGGGGCCAGGATGGATACACATACGGGGGTGGCCAGATGGACACACATACGGGGGGTGGCCAGGAATGGACACACATGGGAGTGGCCAGAATGGATACACATACAGGGGGACAGGACAAGGGACCAGGATGCATATATGGGGTGGCTAGGATGAATATATGGAGGGCTAGGATGAATATATGGGGGGCCAGGATGGATATATGGGGGGTAGGATGGATATATGGAAAAGGGGCAGAATGGATATATATGAGGGAGCCAGAAAGCATATATGGGGGCCCAGGATGGATATATGGGGAGCCAGGATGCATATATATGGTACAACCAGGATGCATCTATATGGGGGGCCAAGATGGTTTTAAGGGGGAGGAGGGCAGGACAAGGGACCATTATGCATATATATGGGCGGGGCAGGATGGATATATGGGGAGAGACCTAGGATGGATATATATGGGGGGGCCAGGTTGCATATATGTAAGGCCAGGATGGATATATGGGGGTAGTACAAGAGACCAGGAAGCATATATATGGGGGTGGCAGGATACATATATATGGATGAGCCAGGACAAGGTACCAGGAAGGATTTGGGGTCCAGGAGAGATATATGGTGTGGCAGGACAAGAGACATATGAGGGCCAGTTTGTATAGCTGGGGAAGCGGTATGGATATCTGGGGGCCAGGCTGGACAAGGGACATAGGGGGCCAGGCTGGGACATATTATAAAATATAGGGGGCCAGGCTGGGACACATTATAAAATAAAGGGGGCAAGGCTGGGGCATATTATAAAACATAGGGGGCCAGGCTGGGTGAGATTGTTAAAATAATGGGGCCAGGATGAGGTACTTAATTACTGTTCGAGGGCCAGAATGAGGAACATGCTACATTAGTGTATGGTGACAAGTGGGGAACATAATTTAGGGTCCAATTAGGGACATTATTACTACTGTAATATACTTTACTTTTTAGGAAATGGTTTTACAAGGAGGAAACAAAAGGGAGGTCCTGTTACTGTGCTGGGCGTACTATGTCGCTTTTCTTTATCTGACGTAGTGTAGAAGTCTGAGAAAAAGTGGGGAAAGTGCTCTGGAAGCGATCAGCTATTGATGACTGTTACTTTTTGCAGAGACGAGTCCTGGCTGGAAGAAGTGATGGCGGTCTGTGCTGGTTGAAGAAGGACTTCAACTAAGATGTCACTGGTGAGTCAGTGTATTATATGTACACGCACACTATATACTGTGTACAGAGCTCCTGTGTATAATATCACTGGTGATCACTGTATTACCTGTACACTGACACTATATACAGATCTCCTGTGTATAATGTCACTAGTGATCCCTGTATTACCTGCTCACTGACACTATATACAGAGCTGCTATGTATAATGTCACTGGTGATCACTGTATTATCTGTACACTGACACTATATACAGAGCTCTTGTGTATAATATCACTGGTGAGCTCTGTAGTACCTGTACACTGACACTATATACAGAGTTCCTTGTATAATGTCACTGGTGGTAATAACAGTGTTGCTAGTATTGTGGTTTGTATTCATAATCAGTATTGTAGCATTCGGTCACTATGTGGTGGTAATTTATGATCTGGTCACGGTGTGGCAGTATTTCCATCGTCTTAAGCCTTCCCTGGCTGAAGAAACATTAGTCATTGATTGGCGGAACATAGAAGTAGTCATTTTGGGCAATTTTTGTAAAAACAGTTGCCTGGATGCTACTGTCTCTGAGGTCTTTGTTAAAACTACCCCTTCGGGAAAATTGTCCAGAGGAGGGTGGTGATTCCCACTTAGTATCCTGAGGGTAAGAGTTTTTTGACACGGAGGGGGGGGGCGCCTCTGTTGTCTGTCCTTCAAAGAGAGTACCATCTTTTTTCCAAACTTACGTGCGGTAATAAACGTTCAGGTCTGGACCTGTGTTAGTGGAAGTATACATCAGATGGTAGTATGTATCTGAGACTCTGAGTTCTAGGGTGATCGGTCAGTATCGGGTGGTTGCCGTTCTCAGCCCTATGACCTTCCAGTTGGAGCTTCCCCTGGTGATGCATATTCATGAGTTCCACAGGTCGCGCCTCCGGAGCCTACGTTATTATCATCATCGTTGGTCAGCTTTTGCTATGACCTTGAGGACCAGATACCTATGGATGTGTTTTGATTGGTCCCTGCCATAAGTCTTTACCGGAAAAATCCTGTCTTAAGGGTCCTGAGGCCCTTGTAGAAAGGGGGATACTGCCAAGCATCACAAAGGGATTTGTGGTAGCTCTGAGTCTGCTGGAATTTAAATGTATTTTTTTTCCTTTGGACCAGCAAGAGTTAATGTCAGTGTCTTGCTGGTAGCTTCTTTTAGGCAGGTCAGCTGATGTTGGTTGGTAACCGCTCCCACCTCCCTTTAAATAGTCACATGACCCATCAGCTGATCATCGGCTATAGAGTTTAATTCTATGCAGACCCGTTAGGTGTGTGACGCTCTCCTGTGACTATGGTATTGCCGCTGTTGGAGTTTTGGTTACCTGGTGCTGTTTATTGCTGTGGAGCGTAGCACCAGATTCTGAGCTGAGTTGTATCCTTTCTGTCAGTCCCTTGTTTCTCTGTGTTATATTGCCTGCAGCAGCGAGGCTAGCATCCTTACCGGCCAGTGCACTAACCAGGTTTAGCAGAGGTGACAGCCAGGGACTAGGCGCGTGACGGTGGTGGAGGGAAGGACCCGCATAGGGCACTAGGGGGAGCTTTGTGACAGGCACAGGTTGGTGTCAGGTGGTGTCCCATTCCTCAATCCCTACCGTTAGGGCCTTCCTCATCCCGTTGTATATGTTGTGCCGTCTGTTGGACGCACCCGTGTGCCCACGTGACACAGCATTAATATTGTGTTTGCAGTGTTTGTTTTGCCCCAGAAAGCTCCTGGCATTTATGTCAGACATTCAGATAGTCATCCATCGTGTTTTCTTAATAAATGTGGTTGATGTTAATCAGCTAGAAAAAAAAATCCATTTGAAAATGGCGCCTGCCTGCAGAAGGGTTTTTTTTTTCCTTCAGCCCTATCCTTCAATTGCCTAGCTAATATTGTGTGGGCCTTATTACCTTTTTCGTAATATTTTTGTTTTATATAAAGGAATAATTTTTCACATAGAGAGATCTATTTCTTATCCCCACAACCTTGTTCAGAACCCTCAAACAGGGTGAAGCAGCTAACTTGCGTTCTTCTTTGAGTCCTGTTTTCCCTTTTTCCCTGGCTGGTCATGTCAGGGGTTAACTTTTCTTAGCCTGTGTCTGGGTTCAGGTTGGCTATTTATCGCAGCTGCTAACTGCAGGTGATGTCAGTTAGGCTATGTGCACACGTTGCGGAATTGCCATGGAAATTTCCGCGGCCATTCCGCACCTCCCTGCCGCGGGAAATACGCATATTATAGGTATGCGTATTCCCGCTAAACACTAGCGTTTTACAAGCGATCTGACAGGTTGGTCACACGAGTCAAACAAGTGTTTGACTCGTGTGACCAACTTTTTACTATTGATGCCGCCTATGTCGCATCAATAGTAAAAAGATCTAACGTTAAAAATAATTTAAAAAATAATAAATAATGATATTCTCACCTTCCGGCGGCCCCCGCAGCCTTCCCGCCTCTCGGCGATGCTCCCGGCCAATCCCGTTCCCAGGCGTCCTTTGCGACAATCACCCCGATGATGACGTAGCATCACACGAGACCGCTACGTCATCTGGGTGATCTCGCAATGCATTACTGGGACCGGGATTGGCGGGAGAGTCGCTGAGAGGCGGGAAAGATGCGGGGCCGCCGGAAGGTGAGAATATCATTTTTTTATTTTAATTATTGTTTTTACATTGATTTTACCCAGGGCCTGGAGGAGAGTCTCCTCTCCACGAGACCCTGGGTACCATCCGCACATGAACCGCTTACTTTGCGCATGGTGGGCACAGCCACATGCGGAAAGTAATCGGTTCAATGCATTCCTATGGCGGCGGAATCACCGCGGTTCCGCAAAAAAGAATGAGCATGCTGCGGATTCTTCTGCGTTTCGATTCCGCCGCGGAAAAACCCGCAGCATGTGCACAGCATTGCGGAATCCCATAGGCCATAATGAGTTGTATTGTGTAAGCGGTTTTGCCGCGGTTTCGCGGCGTTTCCGCCGCAAAAAAAACGCTGCAAAACCGCTAGGAATCCGCAACGTGTGCACAGGCCCTTATAGTTTTTGCCTAGGGCTGCTGTAGCTGACTCTGATTGGTCCTGCTACACAGCCATCATCTTCCGGTAAAGATGCAGGCTCAGCCCCTGTGCCGGCATCAAAGACAGGGAGCAGACATATGAGGTGACTGTACTTCATATGTTGGTAAGGGGTTAGACAGTTTATTTCCAGATTCGATTTGACAAGGCAAGGTCGGCATTCGCTTCCAATTTTTCGGGGGATCACAGTTTACTGGTGTTAGTTTTTATCTCTTCTGACACCTATACAACAGCCAAGAAACTGATCAAATGCGTCATCATTCATGTGATTCATTATTTCTTGTGTTTATTCTGTTTTTTTCATTATTTAAATTTGTATTTAATTCTTTTAATTAGCACCTTTTTAAAGCCTGTTTTATATGTGCATGTTTGTTTTTTTCTATTCGCTATTTTGGGTAGAGTTTTTCAAGATGTTTTTTGAATTACGATTTTTTTTTTTATGAGTTGTAAAATTTGGTGCTCACACATTACAGTCCTCACCTGGAGTAATTTTTTGTGTATTTGATATTTTTGTACAAGCTTTGTGCCATTTTGTGACACATGTGACTTGTTGTAATTTGAATTCACAAAACTGGTCAAAGACGAAAATAAAGACCATTTCCTGAACAAAATTAATGTCCAACGTGCCTATTATGAAGAATTTGACACAATGACCACTCACAAAAAAAGAGAAAGAAGTGACTTTAAAAAGGATGTAAATGATAAATTAGGGCCATTAAGTGAATCAATGTTCAAGATTTGGAATTCACTTTTACTTGATGTAAGAGAATAATAAGTAATCCATTCTCATATTGTGTTCTATGGTCTGAAAAATCAGGTACAGAAATGCACTAATTTCTAGGAGTCACATTTTGGGGTCTAGTGTTTTGGGTGTTGGTTGGATATCAACCTAGAAAATGTAATCCTCTTAGAATAAAAGTTAAATTGTGCAAAATAAAAAGTGCAGGATAATAACCACAATCATCCATGTTTACTAGTGATGTTTAATAGGTGGACAACCTAATTTTAGTACTAATAGTAGGAAAATGAGCTACATCTGTCATAGTGGCGCATGCTGTGTGATAGATGGCGCATCTTGTTAAACACTTTCTCTCTCACCCATATTTGCCTTAATTAGACCATTAATTTGCACTAAAACTCATGACACTCTCTACTAATCGGTCTCCCTCTTACCAAACTCTCCCCTCTCCAATCTGTCTTGAATGCTGCAGCCAGGATCATATTCCTCACCAACCATTACACAGATGCCTCTACCTTGTGCCAGTCCTTACACTGGTTACCTATCCACTCCAGAATCCAATACAAACATCACTCTCACCCACAAAGCACTCCATGGCTCAGTACCACCCTACATCTCCCCCTTGTCTCAGCCTACCACCCTACCCGTGCCTTCCGTTCTGCTAATGACCTGAGGTTAACATCCTCAATAATCAGAACCTCCCACTCCCGTCTCCAAGACTTCTCACGTGCTGCGCCAATTGTTTGGAATGCACTACCCAGGTTAATACGATTAATCTCCAATCCCCACAGTTTTAAGCGTGCCCTAAAAATGCATTTGTTCAGACTGGCCTACCGCCTCAACGCATTAACCTAACTATCCCTGTGTGGCCCATTCACAATTTCTACCATAATCAGGTTCCTCGTATCATGTTCTCACCCGCTTTATGCATTTAATAGCTCTCTGTGTCTGTACTGTTACATACTTTTGCTGTTAACTGGTTCATCCAGAATTACAGGAACACCCGATTCTTACACTATGGCCGGTCCGAACAATGAAAGCCATTGTTACCATCTACCTTTCGTGTTTCCCCTTCTCCTCATAGATTGTAGCTGGGAGCAGCAGGGCCCTCATTCCTCTTGATATCTGCTTTGATCTGTGTTTATTGTTATGCTGTAACGTCTATTGTCTGTACAAGTCCCCTCTATAATGTAAAGCGCTGCGGAATATGTTGGAGCTATAGAAATAAAATTATTAATTAATTATGACACGCCATTAATAAATCTGGCACATTTTTAGATTCACCAGATCTATGCATCATTTTGTAGACACCTGTAAAAAGTATCCATTGAGGGTTACAAACTCATTTTCTGGAACTAAGCATTAAAAATAATCTGGTGCCAGAATTTTTATTGCAATAACAATGAATCTTTGCAAACAGATTTATCTCGCAAGATACTTCTGAATAGAACATTTCTATATTCCTTTACGCCTGTTCTCCATGTATCACAATTAGTCATTTTTTAACATTTATTTTATTTGAAAATTTCCATGACTTGCAGAAAAATCTTCATGAACATCGACACTTGTAACCACTTCTTCCAATACAAAAAGAGAATTTGATGCATAAACCACTTTCTTGTAAGCGATGACTTGGATGGAGCTGCATCAGTCTTCCCTGCGTTTGTTCTGTTGTCAGAAACACACCAGTTAGTCAAGTCTTTACTTCTGGATAAATTGTTCACATCAATCAAGGCTTCGATCACACTTGCTTTAGCTCTTTTTTTGTTAGGCTTCAGTGTTTTTTTTGATGGTCACAATCAGGGCTGTGGAGTCGGTGTCCATTTCGTTGGAGTTGGTATAAATTGGACTGACTCTGACAATATATAATAAATTGGGTACAGTAGTATGATGCAGGATGTGCTGAATGTTTTTTTCAGAATACTTTGGGAAAGTTATGAAATGTCCTATAAATGTTCTGTTCCTGATCTAGGGCTCTGAGCTTTTAGTGGAGATGAAACTGTGCTGCACTTTATGTACATGCTCAGGTGTAAAGATCCTCTACAGATCAGAGCAGAAAGCCACCGGTAAGGAATACCTGCAGCCCTGCACTCATCTCAATAACTGCTAATCTGAACAGGAAAACACGATTTAGGCTATGTGCACACGTTGCGTATTTTTCGCGTTTTTTTCGTGGCAAAAACGCTTAAACGCATGAATGAAGCATCCTATTATTTAGAATGGAATGAATTCCACAATTTTTGTGCACATGGTGCGTTTTTTCCCCAAAAAAAACGCATCGCGGAAAAAACCGCAGCATGTTCAATTTCGCGTTAAATCTGTGTTTTTCCCTCTACATTATTGACGTAGAAAGTTCAGGAAAATTTCACGGTAAAAACGCGCAAAAAAAGCACCAAAAATGCAATAAAAACGCATGCGTTTTTTTCGCTGAAAAAGTCAGTTTTTGCTCAGGAAAAGTCTGCAAACATTCCTGAACGTGTGCACATAGCCTAAGGCAAGTATTTCTTAAAGCATATTGAATATTTCAATAAACTGTGCATAAATCAATAGTCCAGTGTATGTTTTCTCTGTATGCTCAGGGGTGAACCTAGCCTCTCTGCTGCCTGAGGCGAACTGCAAAACGGCGCCCCCCCCCTATTGTAAAATCAGTACAAATAAATCTGGTTTACTCTTCCTAGCCTAACGTGATGCACATGTGAAATACATACACTTTTAGGGTATGTGCAGACGTTGCAGAATCTGCTGTGGAATTTTGTGCGCAGATTTTGCTAAATCCGCAGGTAAAATATGACCTGCGGATTTAGTGCGGTTTTTGTGCGGATTTCCCCTGCGTTTTGAGACCTGCGGATCCCTATTTAGAGCAGGTCTCAAAACGCTGCGGAACTGCACAAAAGAAGTGACATGCTGCGGATTTAAATCCGCGCGGAAAAAATCTGCATGTGCACTGCGTTTTTTTTATTTCCATTGAATATAATGGTACTGTACATCACTTGCAGTTCTGCTGCGGATCTGCAGCGGCAAATCCACTGCGGATACGCAGCAGATTCCGCAACGTGTGCACAGACCCTTAAATAGGAATATGTTTGAAACATCGATTTTTATATTTGTTAAAGTTCTCTATAAGTAGTACACCTTGTAAACACATGGCTCCACTCCGTAAACCTTGTACACATGCGGCTTTGCACCATACACATGCGGCTCTGCTCCGTACACACACGGCTCAAGCACGGAGCCCTCTGTGTGCGGAGCTGAGTGGCTCCACTCCGTACACCTCGTACACACGGCTCCGCTCCGTACACCTCGTACACACACGGCTCCGCTCTGTACACTTCGTACACACACGGCTCCGCTCTGTACACTTCGTACACACACGGCTCCGCTCTGTACACTTCGTACACACACGGCTCCGCTCCGTACACTTCGTACACACACAGCTCCGCTCCGTACATCTCGTACACACAGCTCCGCTCCGTACACACACGGCTCCGCTCCGTACACCTCGTACACACACGGCTCAGCTCCGTACACTTCGTACACATACAGCTCCGCTCCGTACATCTCGTACACAAGGCTCCGCTCCGTACACACACGGCTCCGCTCCGTACACCTCGTACACACACGGCTCCGCTCCGTACACCTCGTACACACATGGCTTTGCTACATCCACACTGTAAACCCCTCCTGATCCCACACATAAACTTACCTTCATCCAGCACCATGACGACCAGAACAGCAGAGTCCTGCATGCAGAGAGCCTGACCATGTGACCCCTGACTCCTCCCTCTCCTGTGACCTCATCACAGGTCCTGCTCGCACATAACAGGACAGCACAGCAACGGGACTCCTTGCTGCGAGAAGCTAAAGTGGAAAGGTGGGAGGGTGAGGAAAGGGTGCATGGGGGCGTGGCTGCTTCTCACTGCGGGACACATAGCGCAGGAGTGTAAAGGGTATGCCACACTAAGCGAGATTGCTAACGAGATCGCTACTGCGTCATTTATGAAGCAGCAGCGACCTCGTTAGCGACTTAGCTGTGTGTGACATGTAGCAGCGATGTGGCCCCTGCTGAGATGTCGCTGATCGCTCATGAAAGTTCTGAGCCGTTTTTTGGTCGTTGGTGTCCCGCTGGTGAGTCTGAATCGCTGAGTGTGACACCCTTTATGAACGACTTTACCAGCGTCACAGGTGGGACTAGGTTTTCCCAATGACCGCAGAGGTCGTTATACAGATCGCTGATGAGTTGTGTTTGGAATCACACAGCTAAGTCGCTAACGAGATCGCTAATGCATCATAATTGGTGACGCAGTAGTGATCTCGTTAGCGATCTCGCTTAGTGTGGCATACCCTTTACCCTTAAGACTCAGCAGGGATTAAGGAGAGCTGGCACCACACCACGTGTTCTGAGTTGTGCTCTGCCGCCCCCTAGCTGCCGCCGCCTGAGACAGAAGGCTCAACTCGCCTCATTATAGGTGCGCCACTGTGTATGCTTCATGTTTTAGTTTCCTCTGTGCTCATGTTTGGAGAAGTTAGTTGATCTGATGCTCTTCATCTTATTAGCTCTGCTAGCAGTTTCAGTTTCTTTCTGGGGTATGATTCAGCACAAAGTTGCTCCCTCTTCCCCTCTTCATAGACTGTGAAACACCATGATGTGAAATATTTACTGAGCTGTACCCTCAGAAGTGCCTGAGATTGAGAGTTCAGAATAAAGCTAATAACGTATATATTACAAACTTTTTATTTGTCATCATCTGTACTATTGATTTATGCAAAGTTTGTTTTACTTCTATCCAAAATTATACAAGCCTCCCTATTGCAGGAATTACAATATACCTTATTTTTTTTATAGAACAAAATTATTTTGAGAGCAAATTTATATGATTACAAAATACCTAAGAAGGCTTCCTATGAAGTTAGTGGTATTTGAGCATTTCACATTAACTCAAGATAAAAAAAAATATTTTGGTTGTCAGTGTATGACAGATGAAAACAAATGCTGTGAGCTCACTCCTGCATACTCAGGCAGTGACTAAAATGCTCCTTCAAGAGATTCCAATCTAAAAAGACATTTACAACACTTAAACCCAGAAGTATTCAAAGCTGAGACTGAAAAGATCACAGCGACACCAAGAAACCAGTGCCCAGCACTTACCACCATGCAAAGGAGGAAAGAGCATCGCAACCATCAGTTAGAAGATATTTTTTAAGTGACAAAGTTGCTGTAATAATGAAAAGACAGCTCGTAGAGCTTGTTGTAAAAGCCGGTGTACCATTTTCATGATTTGCTCCACCAGCTTTTACAGCTCTTAATGGAGAAATGACTGCAAAATTGGAGTTTCTCTGAAAAGGGAAAGTATTAGAAAGTTAGTGATTGAAGACGCCCTTAAGCAAAAGGAGGATCTTAAAAAGACTCTTAGACGTTTTATATTTCTTAAAATGGATGCCTGCACACATCACAGAGTGAACTATTTTGCTATCAACGTTCGATTTGTTTGTGACAAGAAAATTGTTACCAAGACACCAGCAGTAAAAGATACTAAAGCTCCTCACACAGCCAGTGTCTCCAGGCCTTAGTGGAAAAAGTTCTGCAAGATTTTGAGCTCAATAAAGAACAGAATCTTGCTATTGTAAGTGACAATGCTTGAAACGTGGTAAGTACAATTAAACTGATGACTGAGAATAATGAAGGTGAACAGCAGCTAGAAGAAAACTTCAGAGTCAGTATGTATGAAATGGAAGGCCTGTAACTGAGGAACAAACACATTACTACAGAAGAGCAGCAAAATTATACTTTTGATCTTCTTGAAGCTTCACAGCTTTCTCATATTCATCCCCTGCGCTGTGTTGTGCACATGCTGCAGCTGGCAATGAGAAAAAGTCTGCCGGAGGGACATGCAGCAGCCGGCTGTTAGAGAAAGTCTGCAAGACGGATATGCTGCAGCCGGCAGTAAGAGAGTCTGTAGAGTCTGCAACTCTGATGGACAAAGTGAGGACATTGGTTATTGCTGCCAGAGCCCCTGAAATTGATTTAATCTTGAAGAGACGTGCTGGAAAATGGGCAATTGTGGATCAAGCTACTTGGTTCTGCACCTATTTAATGATTGAGCGATTGCTGGAGCTGAAACCCTTCCTTGTAGATATGGCCTACCCTCAGGTAACACTACATGAAGGTCAATAGACACAAGTGGCTGAATTGAAGGAATTGCTTCATCACCCATTTACGGTAATTAAAAAATGAGAAGCTGAGGATTTAACTCCTGGCATTTTCATAAAGCAGTGTCCCATAGAGGAGGTTTAACCACATATGGCATTGCTGCCTCACTGACACTGAGAGACACTGCTGTTAGAAAATAAAATTATTCTGGCCGCTGTTTGTGTGGCCCCGAGTCATCGTATATTGCTGGATGATCAACCGCTTACTAAAGGAAAAGAAGCTCTGACTGAAGTAGCAGTTAGGATGAGTGACTACAGGGCCACTGAGAGCAGGAAGACTGGGGTCTGCCAAAGCTACTGCCACCATTTCTTCAGCCTCATCAGATGAGCTTCATATTGAGAAGTATTTGGACGACATGGAGCAGGCAAAGCGTTGAGGCAGGGAAAAAGATTCCTCTCCCAGAGCAAACAGATTCACCACGTTTCAGCAAAATGTTTCACTTGCTCTCAAAGAAGAATTCAACTGTTCATCATACCTGACTGTGCACGAGGCAATTCCTTTATACCCTGACATTGTCAGAGATGTTGCCCATGTGGTCACCGCTTTGCCACCAACCGAAGTTAGTGGAGAGAGGTTCTCTAGCCTTAAAATAATTAGATCAGAATTGAGGTCATCTATGAAGGAGATAATATTTCTCAGAACAAATTCTTAGACTGCACAAATGTTATTCAGTACGGTTTTGTTGAAAACTGTTTTTTTTCCTCCACTTACTGCATAGTGTATTTCATAGTTACAATTTATTAGTTTTTTGTGTACTAAAGTATTTCAATAAATATATTTTATGTTCTATCTAAATATCTTTATTATTGTATCATAATGGTGATTAAAAGCCTGATGTTACCATTTTACTACAGTAAATGTATCACTTAAACATGAGCCATGTATGAAGGAGTTGGAGAAATTGAGGAGTCGGAGGTTTGGCTTACCGACTCCACAACCCTGGTCAAAATACTATTATGTGCTATGAAATAAATGATACCTGACCAAACCCTAACAGACCAAAAATAAATCAATGGAGAAACAAAAATTGTTCTGTAAAAAAAGATCCATCATTTGTTATAGCCCCTGTAAAAATAAATAATGGCAACGAGTCATAGAAAATATTTGCGATAGACACAGCTTGTGCATTCCCTGTATGGAGATAAATAAAATGGTAAAAACAATGTTGAATTGACATTAGATTGTGTCATATATAGTAGAGCGGGTTCAAACCATCCAACTTGCAGCAATAACCACTTAGTAACAGCAAATTTTAACCTTAAAGGGGATGCTCTACAGGACAGCCCCTTACTGATCAAAATGTTTGGCTCCGATAAAATAATAAAGCCTATACTCACCTCCTGTGCCAGCGCCGCTCCCACCGAGTCGGCACTCGCGGTGTTGTGACACATGACGCTGGCGCCCAATCAGCGCCGGTGTCTCTGTCTCCACCTTCAGACAAATCGAACATGAAGGGGAAGTCCAGGCAGCAGCTGATCTCGGACTTCCTCTTCATGCTGAATTCAACAGGAGGCGGGGACGCAAGCACTGATTGGGTGCCATCGTCACATGTCACAATACCGTACGAGAGCCCCAGGACCGCGAGTGCCGACATCATGGTAACGGCACACTTATTTTGGCTAAGTGAGGGCTATGAGAAGAAGTCCAAGTAGTGGAGAACTTTTTTTTAACCCCTTTACGACTAACAGCTGCGGGTTAGATCGCGATCCACCAGAGGCTGTTCATCTCTGACAGCTGCATTTAACATGATCACGCCGGAAGTGCGTCACAAACCTCGCCCATCGGCGCCCTGACACCCTGCTATGTGCAGCACAAGTGATCAGAAGAGCACAGCTTTTACTCTCTCATGGAAACTATTGAAAATATTAAAAAAATCAAAGTTTAAATCGCCCTTATTCAGATAAGAACAATTTAAAAAATACACATATTTGGTATCAATGCATTCAGAATCACCTGATCTATCAATATATAAAAAGAATTAATCAGATCGGTAAACGGCGTAACAAAAAAAAAAAATCAAAACTCCAGAATTACGTTGTTTTGGTCATTGCAAAATTGCATTAAAATGCAATAATGGGTGATCAAAAGATCGTATCTGCACCAAAATGGTATCAATAAAACCGATAGCTCGGCACACAAAAAATAAGCCCTCACCCAACCTGAGATCACGAAAAAGGGAGACGCTACGGGTATCGGAAAATGGCAACTTTTTTTTTTTTAAACTTTGGAATTTTTTTCACCACTTAAATAAAAAAGAACCGAGACGTTTGGTGTCTACGAACTCGTGATGACCCGGAGAATCATGATGGCAGCTCAGTTTTAGCATTTTGTGAACTTGGTAAGAAAAAACAATTATGGTATTGCACTTTTTTTTGCAATTTCACCGCAC
The DNA here is from genome assembly GCA_033576555.1 of Oophaga sylvatica. Taxonomy (NCBI): domain Eukaryota; kingdom Metazoa; phylum Chordata; class Amphibia; order Anura; family Dendrobatidae; genus Oophaga; species Oophaga sylvatica. The sequence goes on from JARQOD010000005.1 coordinate 546,200,085, forward strand.
TTTGCATTTATTTCCCATTTTCCAGTACACGACACGGTAAACCAATGGTGTCGTTCAGAAGTACAACTCAACCCGCAAAAAACAAGCCCTCAGATGACCATATTAACGGAAAAATAATTATGGCTCTGGGAGAAAGGAGAAAAAACGAAAACTCAAAAATGGAAAACCCAAGGTGCTGAAATGGTTAACGACAAAGCCTCATTTTTCACCTCTGACCAGTGTCACTGCGTGTGGTAACAATTCTGGAGCTTCTATATATCTCGGGGATTATGAGATTGTTTTTTTCGTGACACATTGTACTTTCTGTTAGCAGTAAATTTAAGTTGATTACATTTTTCTTTTTTTTTTTAAATATTTGACATTTGATGAAAACTCCAAAAAAATAGCAATTTCCAAGCTGTGCTTATATCCTTAGGCTAAGTGCACATGTTCAGGAATGTTTGCAGAAAATTCCTGAGCAAAAACTGACTTTTTCAGCGGTAAAAACGCATGCGTTTTTCCTCACGTTTTTAGCGCAGATTTTGAGCTTTTTTAACGCAATTTTTTCCTGAACATTCTAGCTTAATAATATTGCGGGAAAAACGCTAGTTTTCTGCGAAATTAATGAACATGCTGCTTTTTTTTTCCGCGACGCTTTTTTTGACAGAATTTTATATGATTAAGCCGTGAAAACAAAAAATTGAGGGGGTTTCCAATAAAATGTCAATTTATCCTCAAAGTTTTAATTCACACTTGGGGTAATAAGGGAAAATGGACAGGACAATTTGTTCTGCAATTTTCACTGAGCGTGGCAGTACCCCATGAGTGGTTGTACACTACTGCACATGGCAGGAATCGGATGGGAAGGGGCACAGGGGTGCCAGATCAGCAGAAACCCCCACAAGTCACCCCATATTGCAAACTTCACTGCTGATGGAATTCTAGGGGTGCAGTGAGTATTCTGAACCCACAGAATGTTAGAACATTGGGAAGTGGCAATATAATATTTTAGTGGTAATATATAATGTTTTATTAGCTGCAAATTTTTCAGTTAAAGAATGATTAGTTTATTGCGCAATTTCTCTCCGGTACGTAACGCCCTGTATGTCATCACAGACTGCTGCTAGGCCAAGAAGCTGAGAAGGCAAGAAGCTATTTGGCTTTTAGAGCACAGATTTTGCCAGAATAGTTTGTGGGCGACATTTTCAGAGGTCTGAAGGTGCCAGAACAGCAGAAAAACCCCAAAGTGACCCCATTGTAGAAACTGCACCTCTCAATGAATCAATCTGTGGCTGCAGTGACGATTTTGTAACATCCTCGTCGGTTTTTTAATCTGGGGAAATGCAAATCTGCCAGTTAAGTGCCCATACATTGTGCCCCCATAAAGTGTACATGTATTTAGCAAATATGTTCACATTAACATCACAAATACCAAAAATCTGCAAATAGATGTCAGATGAATTACTCTGCATGGACCCATTAGAGTTCAATACATGAAGCAACGTAAATCATATAGAAAAGAATGTACAACCGAACCCATATATTGTACTGCCGCCATGAATTGTTCCCCCATTCAGTGTAGTGCCCCATACATTGTAGTGCTCCCATACAGTGTAGCACCCCCATACATTGTAGCACCCTCATACAGTGTAGCACCCCCATACATTGTTCCCCCGTACATTGTTCCCCCATAGATTGTGGCACCCTCATACATTGTTCCCTCATACAGTGTAGCACCCCCATACATTATTCCCCATTTAGTGTAGTGCCCCATACAGTGTAGCACCCCAATACAGTGTAGTGCCCCATATATTGTAGCACCCCCAGACATTGTTCCACCATGAATTGCTCCCCCATTCAGTGTACTGCCCCATATATTGTAGCACCCCTATACATTGTAGCACCCCCATACATTGTTCCCCCATACATTGTAGCATCCCCATACATTGTGCCCCCATACATTGTACCATCCCCATACATTGTTCCCCCATACAGTGTAGCATCCCCATACATTGTTCCCCCATACATAGTAGCACCCCCATACATAGTAGCACCCCCATACATTGTGCCCCATACATTGTTCCCCCATACATTGTAGCATCCCCATACATTGTTCCCCCATACAGTGTAGCATCCCCATACATTGTTCCCCCATACATTGTAGCATCCCCATACATTGTTCCCCCATACAGTGTAGCATCCCCATACATTGTTCCCCCATACATAGTAGCACCCCCATACATTGTTTCCCCATTTAGTGTAGTGCCCCATACATTGTTCCCCCATACAGTGTAGGGCTCCGATACATTGTTCCCCCATACAGTGTATACAGTATAGGGCCCCCATACATTGTCCCCCATACAGTGTGGGGCCCCCATACTTTTTCCCCCCAATGTAGGGTCCCCATAGAGTGTAGGGCCCCCATATATTGTAGTACCCCCTTACACTGTTCGCCCATACATTGTAGTGCCCCCATACAGTGTAGTGCCCCATATATTGTAGGGCCCCCATACATTGTAGTGCCCCCCATATATTGTAGGGCCCCCATATATTGTAGTACCCCCATACATTGTAGTGCCCCCCATATATTGTAGGGCCCCCATATATTGTAGTACCCCCTTAGACTGTTCGCCCATACATTGTAGTGCCCCCACTACATTGTGCCCAGCTTGTGCTTCTGGAGACATGCACCCCGTCCTTTTTTAATTGGGCTCTCCCTGTTACAAACATTACGCGCTTGCTGCGGTTTAGGTACAGCGTGGCTCAGGAGGGGGCATTGGTTTTGGCAGCGCAGATTTTGGAGGATTTTATTTGAGGGGATGGGAGTCTTTGTTCTACCGGTAACGTTTCCGTGACAGATGACGGACCTGAGTGGGGGCTGGTTTTATGTTGGATACATTAGGCTTTTTATCGGGTTACTTTTTGATCGCTCTCCATATACGGCTGGGATCAGATGACTTTATTCTTCGGGTCGGTGCGATTACAGCGATACCAGATTTATATCTTTTTTTATGTTTTGCTGCGATCACACAGTAACTGCCTGTTTATAAAAATGAAAAATGTCGCGATACTCAGAGCTGTTACTTTTTTATTTTTCTGCCAATGGAGCATTATGAGGTCTTACTTTTTGAGCCACGAGTTGATGTTTTTTACCACTTTGGGGAATATAACATTTTTTGATCACTTTTTATTCAAATTTTTCAGATGCAGAATGAACAAAATGCGGAATTCAGTTATTGTTTTTCTATTTGTTCTTGTGCCGTTCACCGTGCGGTAAAGTTATCAGACAGATTTATTCAATGTGTCAGTACGATTACAGTGACACCAGGTTTATAGCTTTTTTATACTTTGCTACTTTTACACACTAAAAACAATATTTTACAATTTTTATGAATTGTTTTTTTTTCATCACCATGTTCTGAGAGCTGTAACTTTTGTATTTTTTTTGCCATTTTAGTTCTTGTTTATTGTGAGACATTTGGCGTTTTCATTTATACAATATTTTTAGCACAGGTCTATCTGATCGCTTTTTGTTCTTTTTTATGTGTCATTATTATGAAAAAGCTACGTTTTTGGCATGCTTTTTATAATTTCCTACAGTTATTAACAGTTTCATAGGTCGGGTCGTTACGGACGTGGTGATACCAATTATGAGTATATTTTTGTTTACTTTTATTTTAACACAACAGTTGCATTTTTAGTGGCGACACTTTTTGGGGTATTTTTGTGTGCTTTTTATCATATTTTATGTAACATTTTTTTACCTTAGTCCCACTATGGACATTAATATTTTTTACTCTGATCAGAATGGTTTTCAATAATTACTATTCACATTTATTAGTTCTCTGACTGCTCCCATAATAGCAGCTCAGATAAAAATCACCTGTGGCTGAAATCCTGCACAGCAGATGACCTGACAACCAGAGGAATCCATATAAAGAGGAGCTGAGATCTGTGAGGTTTATTACATCTTCTTACCATATTACTTTTGTCGTCATCTGGACTTTTTCTTTTACGTGAAGAGGTTGAATTAAGGTTGTTGCTTTGTGGCGTTGAAACATTTGTATTACTTGTAATTCTCATGTCTAGATTCAAAACTATTTCTGCAATAAGAAATAACAAAATGGAAGTGTTAAATTCATGAAAATAAATATAAACGTAGAATGAAAACCAAGACATTGATAAGATCCTGATAGGTAAGGTCCATGAGACCGATGCTGTGCGACGCCTGCTAGTTCATGGTGAGGAGCAGCCGGGTAGTGAATTACACTAAGTGATTATTTGCTGCACAAGACTTCCAGCGGATGAAATAAGTATTGAACACTTCCACAATTTTCTAAGTAAATATATTTCTAAAGGTGCTATTGACTTGAAATTCTCACCAGATGTCGGTAACAACCCATCCAATCTACATTGGCAAAGAAATCACCATAGATATCCATAAATTATGCGTAATAATGAGAAATGACAGCAAAAAAGTTTACTGAGATTTAATTAGTGCTTCGTACAAAAGCCTTTGTTGGTGTTGCATTAAGACGCATCTTGTATGGAGAAACTAGTCGCAGGCATTGCTCAGGTGTGATTTTGCCCATTCTTCCACACAAACACTCGTCACATCCTGAAGCTTCCGTGGCTCCTTCTCTGAGCTTTAGTTCCTTCCATGCATTTTCTCTTGGATTCATGTCCGGTCATCGGTTCGGCCATTCTAGCAGCTTTATTTGTTCTCTGAAACCAATTGACGGTTTCCTTGGCCGTGTGTTTGGGATCATTGTCTTGCTGAAATGTCCACCCTCGTTTCATCTTCATCGTCCTGGTAGACGGCAGCAGATTTTTTTTCAAGAATGTCTCAGTACGGGGGGCGTGGCTACCGCCTACAGAGCAAGACGTGCTAATCTGAGCGCTCTGTTCCCGGCCTCATAGCTGACTATTTTCAGCTTTACTAAGCACGACTAGCCGGTCCCTTGTGACGAAGGGGAGAACAAGGAGTACCCAGATGTCCAAAAGGAAAGGATCGGGCAACCAGCTGAAGCGCCTCACGGACTTCTATCCTGCTGGGCCTAGTGACGGAGGATCTAACATGGCGCCGGGACGCGGGAAATCTGCACCCAAGATGACACCAACAGCTGCCATTACCCGTGGCCGCATTGCAGCCCTGCGACACAGCTCTCCAACGCTGAGACCACCACACTCACCGCCGGTAACACCCGACCACTCCGGCCAATCTCTACGTTCATCCCAACACCGATCGCGGGTGCAAAAGCTCACAGTTGCAACTGAGCAGGAAGAAGAGATGGCGACGCAAGACGCCTCAGACATAACGACTGACTCCTCTCCTTCCTCCAGCCCTCAGAAGCAAAAACCATGTACGGAGGCTCCTGTGGGTGAGTCACAATCAGAACTTAATGCTGCATTCTCTGCTCCAGCTTCTAATCAACCTGCCTCAGAAGCGTATATAAAGGAGCTAATCATAGCCTTGAGCGGTTCAATACAAGGTAAACTGGATAAACTACAAGCCGCAGTAGAAGCATCTGTGGACAATGTGTCATACAGGGTTAACACAGTAGAACATAAAATGGAGGAGGTAATAGGATCGCATAACGCCCTCATAGACTCCCACTATGCATTATATGACGAAGTGCAATATCTAAAATCCAAGATGGCAGATATCGAAGATAGACATCGCAGAAATAATATTAAAATAAGAGGAGTGCCAGAGTCGGTTCTCTCATCAGACCTTCAGGACTATGTGGTAGATTTGTTCCGCATTTTTATCCCAGAAGCCACCGACCGCGATCTTATTATCGATCGAATACATAGGCTTCCTAGAGCCAAATTTCTGCCGCCAAATGTGCCGAGGGATGTATTGCTCAAAGTACATTTTTTCCATATTAAAGAACGAATATTACTTGCAGCCAGGAAAATGAAGGAATTCCCCACGCCATACTTGGGATTACAGCTATATACTGATTTATCTCAAGCCACCTTGCAAGCACGAAGAAACCTCCAGCCCCTGACCTCCGCTCTCAGAGCAGCTTCTATACAGTACAAATGGGGTTTTCCACTGAAACTCTTGGTGCGCCATGAAGATACCCTACATATCATTCACTCACTGAAGGAAGGATGCGACTTGGCAAAAAGTTGGGGTGTGAAGATTGACCTGCAACTACAGACTGCGATCCAGAAACCTTCTAAACCGACGCATGATTGGCAAACCCAGAGCTCTCCACGTTGATCCGGTCGAGCTAAAAACCGACGCAGTTCTCTCTACAGCGGCTAGCTACTTGGGACCGTTCCGTTAATACGGGCTAGCCTACTAGTTTTTGAGGCCTTATTAGAAGGCCATTTGAACTCCTTCCCCCTGGAGATTTTCGGTCGAGGAGCATATTTGAGTATCGATATGTACCTTCGATTGATCCTTTATGATCCAACTCAGTTACACTGCTTTTGTTATGCCTTTACTCGTTGTGTCCCCCTCCTTATGTTTCTATCCCTAGTATTACCCAAAGATCTACTTCACATCCCAAACCCTTCTTGCGCTGCCGAAATGGAATTACCCAGCATATTCCGCCTTGAGACCGCAATATCCAAATTTCATCTATTCCTAGGTTCGGCCTTGTGGTGCGGTAAGCAAATTATGATATCTCAATATGTCGCTTAATTTGGTATCCCTCAACGTTAGGGGACTGAATTCCCCTTATAAGCGCTCTTATCTATGGAGAGAGGCAGGTAGACTTAAAGCAGATATACTTTTTCTGCAGGAAACTCACTTTTCTCGTACTAAAATGCCCCTCTTTAGCAGCGTTAAATACACGCAGATTTTCCTAGCCTCTCAGGAGAAAAAAAAGGCAGGCGTTGCTATTTTGTTCTCCACTGACGTGTCATTTCAATGCGAATCTTCCTACATTGACCCTGCAGGTCGTTTATAATACTGGTGGGACTGCTACAGAACAAAATGGTCACTGTGGTTAATATATATGCACCGAATTTACGACAAATTCGTTTCCTAAACAGGGTAATGCGTAAAGTCCGAGTAATGGCGAAGGGAAGTCTGCTTATGGGAGGGGACTTCAACATGATAGCTGATGGGTCGTTAGATTCTTCCAATCCTAGATCCCGGCATGTCCCATGTCTCCAACAATGGTTAAGATCACACTCCCTATACGATACATACAGATGCCTTAATTCTAGCTCTAGGGCTTACTCCTTCTACTCAGCTCGACATCGCACCTTTTCACGCATTGACATGTTTGTCGTGGATCGTTGGGCATTGCCAGATGCTAAATCTGCTACGGTAGGGACGGCCGCGTGGTCGGACCATGCGCCGATTACGTTGGAGTGGTCTCCGCGAGCCAATGCATCAACGGCGAGGCAATGGCGAAATAACCTGGCACTATACACCGATTCTTCATATGCGACACGCATACGACAGCATATAGTAGACTACTTTAGTGTTAATGCTACTCCTGACGTTACTCCCTCAATATTATGGTTAGCTCACAAGGCAGTCATGCGGGGACACCTCATCCAAATGGGAGCTCAGAGGAAAAAAGCATTGACGAGTCAGCTGGATAGTTTATTGCTGAAAGTCCAATTAGCTGAGAATGAAGTCACTTCACAACCAACATTGAATAATCATCGAAGTCTGATGACCCATCGACATAATTTACAGCTTCATCTGTTTAGCCAACACGATAAATATATACGCACCATGCGTGCAACCCACTACGGGTCAATTAATAAAACTTCTCGATACATGGCATCCAAACTAAAACAAAGGCGAATCCGTAGTACGGTGTTCTCACTAAAAAACTCCCAATGCCTTCACTCGTCAATCACACACCCTATGGAAATAGCGGAGTCGTTTCGTAAATATTACGAACAGTTATACAATCTCAAAGATTCCCCGGGAGTTACACAACCTACAGACCTAGCCATTAACTCTTTTTTATCTCAAATTGACCTCCCGAAACTATCCCCTTCATCGGCCTCTATGCTAAATGCCCCAATCTCGGTGACTGAAACCTTGCAATCCATCAATATGTCTAAACTGGGCAAATCACCTGGCCCTGACGGGTACTCGAATGAATATCTCCGAACCTTCTCTGAATTACTTGCGCCGCATTTGACTAACATGCTAAACTCAGCTCGTGAATGCGCTTCTTTCCCGCCTGAGTTCTTAGAAGCGACAGTAACTGCGATTCCTAAACCTGGGAAATCCCCTAACGAACCTGGAAACTTTAGACCCATATCGCTACTGAATTCAGACACTAAGATATACGCTAAAATACTAGCCATCAGGCTATCTAACATTTTACCACTGCTGATCCATACTGATCAGACAGGATTCGTGGCGGGACGCCAAACATCTGACGCAACACGACGTGTCCTCAACCTGCTTCAGTTTGCTTCGAGGGGTCGGGCGCCTTCTTTGCTTCTCTCGTTGGATGCGGAGAAGGCGTTCGACAGAATTCATTGGGGATTTATGTTCCACACTTTGCGCAGGTTTGGTTTCGAGAACGACTTTTTACACTACATTGAAGCTTTATATTCCTGCCCATCCGCTAGGGTGCTTATTAATGGCACTTTATCGCAACCATTCTACATAACGAACGGCACCCGTCAGGGTTGTCCCCTGTCTCCCCCTCCTCTTTGTTCTTATCATGGAACCATTGGCGGAGAGAGTCAGATTGGATCAGACTATTAGAGGTATCCCAATTTCTGGTAGACAACACAAGATAAGTCTGTATGCAGATGATATTGTCCTCCTATTAACCGACCCGTTAACTTCCCTACGATCAGCCTGTAATACCCTAGACGAATTTGGGCGGATATCTCACTACAAACTCAACTACACCAAATCACACCTCATGGGAGTACACATTGATCCCCAACTTAAGGCTGCGATGCTTGCTGAGTTCCCCTTCAAATGGCAGGATACTACGATAACATACCTAGGCATTAAGCTTACCTTACCATTTCACAAGACAGTGTTACAAAATATGAACGGCCTAATACAGGATATTCAGGAGACTCTAGACACATTCTCAAAAACAGACATATCATGGATGGGTCGGATCGTATCATATAAGATGATGATCTTACCTAAAATCCTATATATATATAGAACGCTTAATCTCCCGATACCAAAGAAATATATAACAAGGCTCTCATCACAAATGTTGGGGTTTATTTGGGTTGGGAAGAAACCCAGGGTGGCCTCCTCAGTCTTGAGAATGTCTTGTTACCATGGAGGGGCGGGCGTCCCCAACCTACACGCATATTACCACGCTACGATTATACGTCAAACTAGACACTGGTGGATGCAATCTACACACTCCTCTTGGCCGACCATAGAATTAGCCTTAAATCATTCAAGACCATTACACTTGCATTTGTTAGTTTACATTGTAGATAAAACTCTTCCTCCACCGGCTTCACATGTAGTGAAAGCGTCTCTACGTAGTTGGGTCTTATTAACATCCAAGTTGAGATATGATACACAGGTCTCTGCGACAGCATTACCGATCGCACTTCTCCATCAGTGTATTCCAGACTTAGACACCCGGAACTGGGGGAACTTGGCCTGCAAACTTGGGGAGATGTAGCCACAATGCAATTTACAAGCCACATTCCACATCTAACCGCATTCCATATACGAAGGGCTAGATCCTATATCTTCTCTGGTAATAAGCTTGATACGCGGGTTCCTCTGACCCTCTGGAACCTTATCTTGGGCACTAACCCCCAACCTCACTTTGCTACGACTAAGCACTTATATGCAATATTTAACGACTCCATTCACTTTACTAAACGAGCCCACATCCTCAGCTGGGAAATTGACCTAGGAAGACCGTATTCTGAGGCTCAGTGGGAACTTGCGTTTAAATGGGCTAAAAAAGCATCGCTCTCCATGACGCTTCAAGAGTCGCATATGAAGTGCATGTCACGCTGGTATTACACTCCTGAGAGGCTGGCCAAATTGTTTCCCGGAACCTCTGATTGTTGTTGGAGAAACTGTGGAGAGACGGGCTCCTTATTCCACATATTTTGGAGCTGCCCTAGGGTTTTGTGCTTCTGGGGAGAGGTTTTCAACTTACTAGATTTGGTGACATCTTTGAGAATACAGCGATCTCCTCACATAGCATTATGCCTGCTGGAGATTGACACGGTACCTCTAGAATTCCGCAGGTTTGTAGCACATACTCTTATGGTAGCTAAAGTAATGTTAGCCCAACGCTGGAAAACTGCTTCCACCCATCAATGCTTGAGCTGACCTCTCGACTTAAAGAACATCACGCACTGGAATTTTTATATGCTATCCGCAATAATTGCGTAACACTCTGCAACCGCACTTGGGCCCCATGGTCCAAATATTGCAAAGACTCATTACATTCAGTCTCAACAGGTCACCCTTAAGTGATCTCTAAACGAAACGCAAGAAATGGTTCTTCTTACCGATATTACCTCCCCTTCCTTCCTATTACCAAATCCTTCCCTTATGTTTATTGTTTGTATACCTAGTTAGTCCATGTCTTGTCTTGATTATTTTTACTGTTTTACAACGTATGGTCTCCTGTAGGCCCAGTTATATGCTTTCTTGTATATGCAATACCAAAAAATTTTCAATAAAAAACTATTGAACACAAGAATGTCTCAGTACATTTGACCATTCATCCTTCCCTCAATCAAATTACATTTTCCAGTGCAGTATGCTGGAAAAACAGCCCCACACCATGATGTTCCCACCTCTAAACTTCACTGTTGGTATGGTGTTTTGGGGTGATATGTCTTTTGACCTCCAAACATGGTGTTTATTATGGCATTCAAATAGTTAAATTCTGGTCTCATCTGACCAGACTATATTCTCCCAGTATTTCACAGGCTTGTCTAAATGTTATGGAGAAAACTGTAAATACGCTTGAAGATGCTTTTTGTGCAGCAATGGAGTCTTGCATGGTGAGCTTGCATACAGGCCATGAAGGTTACGTGGTGAGCATGCATAAAGGCCATGGATGTTGCATGGTGAGCTTGCATACAGGCCATGGAGGTTTTGTCGTGAGCATGCATAAAGGCCATGGATGTTGCATGGTGAGCTTGCATACAGGGCATGGAGGTTGCATGGTGAGCGTGCATACATAGCATGGAGGTTGCATGGTGAGCGTGCATACAGGGCATGGAGATTGCATGGTGAGCGTGCATACATAGCATGGAGGTTGCATGGTGAGCGTGCATACATAGCATGGAGGTTGCATGGTGAGCGTGCATACAGGGCATGGAGATTGCATGGTGAGCGTGCATACATAGCATGGAAGTTGCATGGTGAGCGTGCATACAGGGCATGGAGATTGCGTGGTGAGCGTGCATACAGGGCATGGAGGTTGCATGGTGAGCGTGCATACAGGGCATGGAGGTTGCATGGTGAGCGTGCATACAGGCCATGGAGGTTTTGTCGTGAGCGTGCATACAGGGCATGGAGGTTGCGTGGTGAGCGTGCATAGAGGTTGTGGAGGTTGAGTGCATTACTTATTGATTTCTATTAAATTCAACAATTGTACAGTACCTGCTGATTGTAGGTCTTTCTCTCCACAGGTTGTCCTTAGATCGTGGGCAACTTCTGTGATAATTTTTTGACTCCTCTGCCTGAAATCTTGTGAAGAGCACCTATTCCAAGGTGGAATAATTATAATATAGAAAAACTTGCTTTATTAATCCAATATATAACACCACATTAAGGCTCCTAGCTGGAACGTGTTGGTCTACTTCACATGGATGTCTAATGGTGGCCAGCACATTTGTCTTTTTATATATTGGAATAATAAAGCAAGTTTTTATATATTAATTATTCCATCTTGGTCTATTGTCGCTGGAGATCACCTTTTTCTTTTCTGCATCTAATGATTACGTCCAAGACTGCGATGGCTCCGTGTGAACTGCCTCCACCTGACAAGGTGCACCTGAACTGGTGAGCTGACTTTCCATCTTCCCTTTCCTTCCTTGCAACAACAGATGATGTCACAAGGCTTGTTGTGTCTCAAGAGCATGGATCAGATACAGGACATGGGTCGTTATACGAGGCAGGCCGCACATGACCATAGAGAACAGAGTCCTACAAAATGACCTCCAGCGCCTCCTTCTGTACATGCGTCAGTCTAAGCAGAAACTGACTCCATTGGCGCGCCCTTATCTTCTCATGTGAAAGCAGATTTACATGTGAAAGTCTGAAGGCCCCGTGGTGAATGTCATGCCGTCTCCAACATCATCCAGTATGATTGGTTTGGTGGTGGATCAGCGATGGTGTGGGGAGTCATGTCCTTGGAGGACTGCACAAGCATAATATCCACCATGATGGCCAACAAGATGAAAGCCATTGTTACCTCTCAGTTCCTCCTGGTGCAAGACAATTAATCCCCTTCTGTGTCTGTGATGAGACCCCCTGCTGCCCCTCCCTCCTGATCACACCTGGCCTATTTCATGTGCCCCTAGCTTGTTATAAATGCAGACTGGGTGGTGTGTCTCCATAAGGATGTCTCTGTAAGGATGCAGCAGAATCATGCCAGAAATGAGCCAGAAGTGAAGGTACAACTTACCACTGTTAATAAATGTACTACACTTCTTCCTCTTTCCTCCACACTCTCATCATGCTTACAAATGCTCTAACAGTTTGGGCTCCATTAAGCCTCACTCTCCTTCGCTATCCGCAAACCCCAGCACCCTCTAACCAAGTAATCTCCCCTTCCCTCTTGCCTCCCCACCTGACCTCCTCCGCTGACCTGCTCCTCAACCTCAGATCTCTCCTAATAAAACACAAAACAAGCCGCTCAAACTCCGTCTCCCACCTGCTCTCGCTCTCTCTGCTTCTCCTCACTGCTGGCGACATATCTCCCAATCCTGGACCTCCACATATCATACCTCCATTATTACCCCCTTCTATCGCTCTGAACCCAACATAAACACACAAAATCTTGCCCACTTCAAATCTGTGCCCTTCACGCCAACTGCCCTGCTCCCTCTCTCTGGATCATTTTGGAATGCCCGCTCCGTCTGCAATAAACTCCACGTGATTCACGACCTCCTTACATCTCATAATCTTTCCTTCCTGGGCCTCACCGAAACATGGCTGACACCCTCCGACACCGCCTCCCCTGCTGTGCTATGTTACGGTGGCCTCCACTTCACCCACACTCCTCGCCCTGGCAACAGACATGGTGGAGGAGTGGGCCTTCTTTCTTTCAACTGTACCTTTAACCTAATCGCACCTCTACCCTCCTTTATCCTCCCCTCTTTTGAAGTCCACTCTGTCCGTATCTACTGCCCCTCTAACCTCCAAGTCGCTGTCATATACCAACCTCCAGGCCCGTCCACTGCCTTCATGGACCAATTCTCCACCTGGCTTCTTCACTTTCTCTCTGCTGACATTCCCACCATCATCATTGGTGACTTCAACATCCCCACTGACACCCACCATTCGGCAGCCTCCAAACTTCTGTCGTTCACTTCATCTTTTGGACTTACTCAGTGGTCCTCCTCAGCCACTCACACAGACGGACATACATTAGACCTGGTCTTCACCCCTGTCATGCATAACAGAGTGCAACGAATCAATAGACAACTCTGGCACATTAACACCACAAAAAAGCTTCGGTAAGTATCCAGAATTGCAGAGCGCCGTTGGAAGAAAACGCACTCGCAAGATGACTTCACCTCATTCAAACAGGCAACACTCGCAGTCAAATCTGCCCTCACCTCTGCTAAACAGGCCTACTTCACAACCCTTCCTTATCCCACAACCCCAAACAGTTGTTCAACACTTTTAACTCCCTCCTCTGCCCACCACTGCCCCCTGCAACTTCCCTAATCTCTAACGAGGACTTTGCCACGCACTTCAAAAATAAGATAGACCAAACAAGGCAAGTCTTTGTGGTCCTACCGCCACAATCCCTTTGTATTCCTGACCAATGCCCTAACGACATAACTTCCCTCTCCAAAATCACTGAAGGAGAGCTTGCTCATCTCCTCTCCAAATCACACCTCACAACTTGTGCACTTGACTCCATCCCATCCCACCTCCTCCCCGACCTCACCACTACACTAATCCCATCGCTAACCCATCTCTTCAACCTATCACTAACTTCTGGTACCTTCCCTTCTGCTTTCAAACATGCCACAATCGCACCTATCCTCAAAACGCCATCCCTTGTCCAGCTATCGCCCCATAGCTTTGCTCCCATTTGCTTCCAAACTCCTTGAGCAGTACGTCCATGCTGAACTTTCCTCTCACTTTGCATCTAACTTGCTCTTTGACAACTTACAATCTGGCTTCCGTCTCCACCATTCCACTGAGACTGCCCTGACCATACTTACTAACAACTTACAGCCAAAGCTAAAAGGACAATACTCTATACTCCTCCTTCTAGACCTGTCCTCTGACACATTTGACCACTGCCTCCTACTACAAATCCTCTCTTCCTTTGGTGTCAAAGACCTTACCCTATCCTGGATCACCTCATACCTTACCAACCACGCATTTAGCGTTTCCCACTCCCACACTACCTCCTCATCTCGCCCCCTCTCTGTTGGAGTCTCCCAAGGCTCTGTCCTAGGACCCCTTCTCTTCTCAATCTATACCCTTGGCCTGGGACAACTCAAAGTCCCATGGCTTCCAGTACCATCTATATGCTGATGACACTCAGATCTACCTCTCTGGCCCAGATGTCACCTCTCTGCTGTCCAGAATCCCAGAGTGTCTATCGGCCATATCCTCCTTCTTCTTTGGCTTCCTCAAGCTCAATGTGGACAAATCTGAACTAATTATCTTTCCCCCATCTCACAGATCTTCCTTACCTGATCTATCTATCACAATAAATGACATCACACTTTCCCCTGTCCCGGTAATCCGCTGCCTCGGAGTAACCCTTGACTCTGCCCTGTCCTTCAAACCGCACATCCAAGCTCCCGCCACCTCCTGTCGCCTCCAGCTTAAAAATATTTCCAGAATCCTTTCTTTCCTCAACCCTCAATCTACCAAAATGCTTGTGCATGCCCTAATCATCTCCCGCCTCGACGACTGCAACATCCTCCTCTGTGGCCTCCCTGCTAAGACTCTCGCATCTCTCCAGTCCATACTTAACTCTGCTGCCTGACTACTTCATCTCTCTCCTCGCTACACTCCTGCTTCCCCTCTTTGCAAATCCCTTCACTGGTTCCAATTTTGAAGTGTATCTAGTTTAAACTAGTAACACTGACCTACAAGGCCATCTATAATCTGTCTCCTCTGTAGATTTCCAAACTAATCTCCAGATATCTTCCCTCACGTAATCTCCGGTCCTCCCCACACCTCCTCCTCTCCTCCACACCTATTCACCCCTCACCCAACCACCTCCAAGACTTCTCCCGAATATCCCCCATCCTCTGGAATTCTGTGCCCCATCACGTCCGGCTATCAACCACAGTCAGATCCTTCAGACGGAACCAGAAAACCCTTCTCTTCAAACAAGCTTACAAGCGATAATGACCACGCGACCACCTCAACACCATCGGAGCTACTGCAACCCCCGAACTACCGTCTCCTTCCCCACCATCCTGTAGAATGTAAGTCCGCGGGGGCCGGGTCCTCTCCCCTCTGTATCGGTCTGTCATTGTTAGTTTACTGTAAGTGATATGTGTGTGACCCCTTCTTCTGTGCAGCACCATGGAATCAATGGCGCTATAGAAATAATAATAATGTCAGGGCACATACAGACACGTGGGGTCACTGACAACATTATGGGATGTCAGGGCACATACAGACACGTGTCACACTGATCACATTATGGGATGTCAGGGCACATACAGACACGTGGGGTCACACTGACAACATTATGGGATGTCAGGATACAAACAGACATGTGGGGTCACACAATGATCACATTATGGGATGTCAGGGCACATACAGACATGTGGGGTCACACTGACAACATTATGGGATGTCAGGATACAGACACGTGGGGTCACTGACAACATTATGGGATGTCAGGGCACATACAGACACGGGTCACACTGATCACATTATGGGATGTCAGGGCACATACAGACACGGGTCACACTGATCACATTATGGGATGTCAGGGCACATACAGACACGTGGGGTCACACTGACAACATTATGGGATGTCAGGATACAAACAGACATGTGGGGTCACACAATCATCACATTATGGGATGTCAGGGCACATACAGACATGTGGGGTCACACTGACAACATTATGGGATGTCAGGGCACATACAGACACGTGGGGTCACACAATGATTACATTATGGGATGTCAGGATACAGACACGTGGGGTATACACTGACAACATTATGGGATGTCAGGGCACATACAGACACGGGTCACACTGATCACATTATGGGATGTCAGGGCACATACAGACACGTGGGTCACACAATGATCACATTATGGGATGTCAGGATACAGACACGTGGGGTATACACTGACAACATTATGGGATGTCAGGGCACATACAGACACGGGTCACACTGATCACATTATGGGATGTCAGGGCACATACAGACACGTGGGGCCAGACAATGATTACATTATGGGATGTCAGGATACATACAGACACGTGGGGTCACACACTGATCACATTATGGGATGTCAGGACACATACAGACACTTGGGGCCAGACAATGATTACATTATGGGATGTCAGGATACATACAGATATGTGGGGTCACACAATGATTACATTATGGGATGTCAGGGCACATACAGAGACATGGGGCCAGACAATGATTACATTATGGGATGTCAGGATACATACAGACACGTGGGGTCACACAATGATCACATTATGGAATGTCAGGGCACATACAGTCACACAATGATTACATTATGGGATGTCAGGGCACATACAGTCACACAATGATTACATTATGGGATGTCAGGGCACATACAGACAAGTGGGGTCACACTGATCACATTATGGGATGTCAGGACACATACAGACATGTGGGGTCACACAATGATCACATTATGGGATGTCAGGACACATACAGACACGTGGGGTCACACTGATCACATTATGGGATGTCAGGACACATACAGACATGTGGGGTCACACAATGATCACATTATGGGATGTCAGGATACATACAGACATGTGGGGTCACACTGATCACATTATGGGATGTCAGGATACATACAGACACATGGGGTCACACTGATCACATTATGGGATGTCAGGATACATACAGACATGTGGGGTCACACAATGATCACATTATGGGATGTCAGGATACATACAGACACATGGGGTCACACTGATCACATTATGGGATGTCCGGACACATACAGACACGTGGGGTCACACTGATCACATTATGGGATGTCAGGACACATACAGACACGTGGGTCACACAATGATCACATTATGGGATGTCAGGATACATACAGACACGTGGGGTCACACAATGATCACATTATGGGATGTCAGGGCACATACAGACATGTGGGGTCACACAATGATCACATTATGGGATGTCAGGATACATACACACATGTGGGGTCACACAATGATCACATTATGGGATGTCAGGACACATACAGACACGTGGGGTCACACAATGATCACATTATGGGATGTCAGGATACATACAGACACATGGGGTCACACAATGATCACATTATGGGATGTCAGGATACATACAGACATGTGGCGTCATACACTGATCACATTATGGGATGTCAGGGCACATACAGACACGTGGGTCACACAATGATCACATTATGGGATGTCAGGGCACATACAGACATGTGGGGTCACACAATGATTACATTATGGGATGTCAGGATACATACAGACATGTGGGGTCACACAATGATTACATTATGGGATGTCAGGATACATACAGACATGTGGGGTCACACAATGATCACATTATGGGATGTCAGGATACATACAGACATGTGGGGTCACACAATGATCACATTATGGGATGTCAGGACACATACAGATATGTGGGGTCACACTGATCACATTATGGGATGTCAGGATACATACAGACACATGGGGTCACACAATGATCACATTATGGGATGTCAGGATACATACAGACACGTGGGTCACACAATGATCACATTATGGGATGTCAGGGCACATACAGACATGTGGGGTCACACAATGATTACATTATGGGATGTCAGGATACATACAGACATGTGGTATCACACAATGATCACATTATGGGATGTCAGGACACATACAGACACGTGGGGTCACACAATGATCACATTATGGGATGTCAGGATACATACAGACACATGGGGTCACACAATGATTACATTATGGGATGTCAGGACACATACAGACGTGGGGTCACACCGATCACATTATGGGATGTCAGGGTACATCCAGACACATAGGGTCACACACTGATCACATTATGAGATGTCAGGACACATACAGACATGTGGGGTCACACCGATCACATTATGGGATGTCAGGGTACATCCAGACACATAGGGTCACACAATGATCACATTATGAGATGTCAGGATACATACAGACACAAGGAGTCAAACTGATCACATTATGGGACGTCAGGGCACATACAGACATGTGGGAGTCACACAATGATCATATTATGGGATGTCAGGACACATACAGACATGTGGGGTCACACAATGATTACATTATGGGATGTCAGGATACATACAGACATGTGGGGTCACACAATGATCACATTATGGGATGTCAGGATACATACAGACATGTGGTGTCACACAATGATCACATTATGGGATGTCCAGACACATACAGACACGTAGGGTCACACAATGATCACATTATGGGATGTCAGGACACATACAGACATGTGGGGTCACACACTGATCACATTATAGGATGTCAGGATACATACAGACATGTGGTGTCACACAATGATCACATTATGGGATGTCCGGACACATACAGACACGTAGGGTCACACAATGATCACATTATGGGATGTCCGGACACATACAGACACGTAGGGTCACACAATGATCACATTATGGGATGTCAGGACACATACAGACATGTGGGGTCACACACTGATCACATTATAGGATGTCAGGATACATACAGACATGTGGTGTCACACAATGATCACATTATGGGATGTCCGGACACATACAGACACGTAGGGTCACACAATGATCACATTATGGGATGTCAGGGCACATACAGACACGTGGGGTCACACAATGATTACATTATGGGATGTCAGGATACATACAGACATGTGGGGTCACACAATGATCACAACTCTGCTCATTAACATACAACACTATAGATTTTTAATGATAATTTTCTTAATTAGGTGTTATTAACGTGACAGATGTGTAAAACATTTTGGCAATAGATTGTAGCAAGAAACCCAATGAGAGGTTCCAAAATGTGATGTAATTTCTTACCCTGCGATGGACTTTCATTGTTAGAAGTCAGATCCTGACTCCCAGTTTCACTTGATACAACAGTAACAGAAATGGAATTTTGTCTTCTGGGAGTGTTGGAAGCGTCGAGATCTGTCACAAAGTCAAAAAACAAATAACTTTTTGTTAGTTTTATAACATAATGCCAGAAGCTAATAATTAGATATATTGTTAGTACCAAAATGTAGATTCAACTTTCAACATCACCCACTAGTGGTGTGTACAATCTACATTACATTTCAAGACACTTTGAAAAACAATTGTATTATACTCCAGAGCTGCACTCACTATTCTGCTGGTGCAGTCACTGTGTACATACATTACATTACTGATCCTGAGTTACATCCTGTATTATACTCCAGAGCTGCACTCACTATTCTGCTGGTGCAGTCACTGTGTACATACATTACTGATCCTGAGTTACATCCTGTATTATACCCCAGAGCTGCACTCACTATTCTGCTGGTGCAGTCACTGTGTACATACATTACATTACTGATCCTGAGTTACATCCTGTATTATACTCCAGAGCTGCACTCACTATTCTGCTGGTGCAGTCACTGTGTACATACATTACATTACTGATCCTGAGTTACATCCTGTATTATACTCCAGAGCTGCACTCACTATTCTGCTGGTGCAGTCACTGTGTACATACATTACATTACTGATCCTGAGTTACATCCTGTATTATACTCCAGAGCTGCACTCACTATTCTGCTGGTGCAGTCACTGTGTACATACATTACATTACTGATCCTGAGTTACATCCTGTATTATACTCCAGAGCTGCACTCACTATTCTGCTGGTGCAGTCACTGTGTACATACATTACTGATCCTGAGTTACATCCTGTATTATACCCCAGAGCTGCACTCACTATTCTGCTGGTGCAGTCACTGTGTACATACATTACATTACTGATCCTGAGTTACATCCTGTGTTATACTCCAGAGCTGCACTCACTATTCTGCTGGTGCAGTCACTGTGTACATACATTACATTACTGATCCTGAGTTACCTCCTGTATTATACCCCAGAGCTGCACTCACTATTCTGCTGGTGCAGTCACTGTGTACATACATTACATTACTGATCCTGAGTTACCTCCTGTATTATACCCCAGAGCTGCACTCACTATTCTGCTGGTGCAGTCACTGTGTACATACATTACATTACTGATCCTGAGTTACATCCTGTATTATACTCCAGAGCTGCACTCACTATTCTGCTGGTGCAGTCACTGTGTACATACATTACATTACTGATCCTGAGTTACATCCTGTATTATACCCCAGAGCTGCACTCACTATTCTGCTGGTGCAGTCACTGTGTACATACATTACATTACTGATCCTGAGTTACATCCTGTATTATACTCCAGAGCTGCACTCACTATTCTGCTGGTGCAGTCACTGTGTACATACATTACATTACTGATCCTGAGTTACATCCTGTATTATACCCCAGAGCTGCACTCACTATTCTGCTGGTGCAGTCACTGTGTACATACATTACATTACTGATCCTGAGTTACATCCTGTGTTATACTCCAGAGCTGCACTCACTATTCTGCTGGTGCAGTCACTGTGTACATACATTACATTACTGATCCTGAGTTACCTCCTGTATTATACCCCAGAGCTGCACTCACTATTCTGCTGGTGCAGTCACTGTGTACATACATTACATTACTGATCCTGAGTTACATCCTGTATTATACTCCAGAGCTGCACTCACTATTCTGCTGGTGCAGTCACTGTGTACATACATTACATTACTGATCCTGAGTTACATCCTGTATTATACCCCAGAGCTGCACTCACTATTCTGCTGGTGCAGTCACTGTGTACATACATTACATTACTGATCCTGAGTTACATCCTGTATTATACCCCAGAGCTGCACTCACTATTCTGCTGGTGCAGTCACTGTGTACATACATTACATTACTGATCCTGAGTTACATCCTGTATTATACTCCAGAGCTGCACTCACTATTCTGCTGGTGCAGTCACTGTGTACATACATTACATTACTGATCCTGAGTTACATCCTGTATTATACCCCAGAGCTGCACTCACTATTCTGCTGGTGCAGTCACTGTGTACATACATTACATTACTGATCCTGAGTTACACCCTGTATTATACTCCAGAGCTGCACTCACTATTCTGCTGGTGCAGTCACTGTGTACATACATTACATTACTGATCCTGAGTTACATCCTGTATTATACCCCAGAGCTGCACTCACTATTCTGCTGGTGCAGTCACTGTGTACATACATTACATTACTGATCCTGAGTTACATCCTGTATTATACTCCAGAGCTGCACTCACTATTCTGCTGGTGCAGTCACTGTGTACATACATTACATTACTGATCCTGAGTTACATCCTGTATTATACCCCAGAGCTGCACTCACTATTCTGCTGGTGCAGTCACTGTGTACATACATTACATTACTGATCCTGAGTTACATCCTGTATTATACCCAGAGCTGCACTCACTATTCTACTGGTGCAGTCACTGTGTACATACATTACATTACTGATCCTGAGTTACATCCTGTATTATACCCCAGAGCTGCACTCACTATTCTGCTGGTGCAGTCACTGTGTATATACATTACATTACTGATCCTGAGTTACACCCTGTATTATACTCCAGAGCTGCACTCACTATTCTGCTGGTGCAGTCACTGTGTACATACATTACATTACTGATCCTGAGTTACATCCTGTATTATACCCCAGAGCTGCACTCACTATTCTGCTGGTGCAGTCACTGTGTACATACATTACATTACTGATCCTGAGTTACCTCCTGTGTTGTGAATGTGTTAGAAATGAATTCTGAGCAGAAGCTCCCTCTGGTGGTTACAAACAGTACTGAACCATTCAATGAAGATTGGCAATCAGGAGTTACAGACTGGTCTTATATAAGGGAGGTTCCCTCCCATCATGGTTGCCAGTGATCAATTGTTCTTTTCTCAACTGTGGTTCCTGGTTCACTTGGAAGCTTGCTGAGTCTCACCTCTTCTCCTGCTCTCAGATAAGATATTTTCTGTTTTTATTTTTGTGCTTGCTTTTTGCATTGTTCCCTGCACTTCTGTGGAGGTCAGCCAGGTCCCCTCCGGGGCTTGTGCTCCTCTCAGTTTATCTGAGCCACTGTTATTTGTTCATTTGCCTTTTCCAGTTTTTTCAGTGGCTGCGGCTTAGTTTTGTTACACCAGAGAACTAATATAGGTGGTAGAGGTCGTGTGATCTCAGGTGTTTTTGCAATTAGTAGAGTTGGTATTTTTTAGGGTTTTTTGGATTGCAGTAAGTGTCCTTCCTATCCTTTTTCTTTCTAGGAAGATTGGGCCCCAACGTTTGCTCATACTATTTTTCTGTCTGTGTCTGTATTTCCTCTTGTCTAACCGCCATTACATGTTTGGGGGCTTCCTATGTTCTTTGGGGATCTGCTCCGGGGCAGATAGCTTTCCTCTTTCTATCTTTAGGTGTAGTTAACCTCTCAGGCTGTGACGAGGCATCTAGGACCAACGTAGGAACGCTCCACGGCTGCCTTTAGTTATGGTGGTTAGTCAGGGTACTGCAATCCAGTAGATTCCAACCTCTCTGGTGTATTGCCGTTTTTGCCTGCTCTCCTCAGCTACCAAATCATAACACTCCTGTATTATACTCCAGAGCTGCACTCACTATTCTGCTGGTGCAGTCACTGTGTACATACATTACATTACTGATCCTGAGTTATATCCTGTATTATACTCCAGAGCTGCACTCACTATTCTGCTGGAGCAGTCACTGTGTACATACATTACATTACTGATCCTGAGTTACATCCTGTATTATGCTCCAGAGCTGCACTCACTATTCTGCTGGTGCAGTCAATGTGTACATACATTACATTACTGATCCTGAGTTACCTCCTGTATTATACTCCAGAGCTGCACTCACTATTCTGCTGGTGCAGTCACTGTGTACATACATTACATTACTGATCCTGAGTTACATCCTGTATTATACTCCAGAGCTGCACTCACTATTCTGCTGGTGCAGTCATTGTGTACATACATTACATTACTGATCCTGAGTTACATCCTGTATTATACTCCAGAGCTGCACTCACTATTCTGCTGGTGCAGTCACTGTGTACATACATTACATTACTGATCCTGAGTTACATCCTGTGTTATACTCCAGAGCTGCACTCACTATTCTTCTGGTGCAGTCACTGTGTACATACATTACATTACTGATCCTGAGTTACATCCTGTATTATACTCCAGAGCTGCACTCACTATTCTGCTGGTGCAGTCACTGTACATAAATTACTGATTCTGAGTTACATCCTGTATTATGCTCCAGAGTTGCACTCACTATTCTGCTGGTGCAGTCACTGTGTACATACATTACATTACTGATCCTGAGTCACCTCCTGTATTATACTCCAGAGCTGCACTCACTATTCTGCTGGTGCAGTCACTGTGTACATACATTACATTACTGATCCTGTACTGATCCTGAGTTACATCCTGTATTATTCCTCAGAGCTGCACTCCCTATTCTGCAGGTGCAGAGTCATGATACATCACGACCCAGCAGGGGTCGGTCCAGCGGACGGCTGTTATGTTTCGGTAGCTGAGGAGTGCAGGCAAAAAAGGCAATACACCAGAGCAGTTGGAATCTATGAGATTGCAGTACCCTGACTAACCACAACAACTAGAGGCAGCCGTGGAGCGTTCCTACGTTGGTCCTAGACGCCTCGTCACAGCCTGAGAAACTAACTACACCTAAAGATAGAAATAGGAAAGCTATCTGCCCCGGAGCAGAACCCCAAAGATAATAGAAAGCCCCCAAACATGTAATGGCGGTTAGACAAGAAGAAATACAGACACAGACAGAAAATAGTATGAGCAAACGTTGGGGCCCAAACTAACTAAATAGAAAAGGATAGGAAGGGTACTTACTGCAATCCCAGAAAACCCTGAAAAGCACCAACTCTACTAATTTCAAAAACACCTGAGATCACACGACCTCTACCACCTAAATTAGTTCTCTGGTGTAACAAATCAAAACAGCAGCCACTGAAAAAACTGGAAAAAGCAAAGGTACAAACATCAGTGGCTGAACTAAACTGAGAGGGCAAAAGCCCCCGGAGGGGACCCTGAAGGCCCCCACAGAAGTGCAGGACAAAATGCAAAAATCAAGCACAAAAACAAAAAGAAGAAAATGTCTTATCTGTTAGCAGGAGATGCAGACACGACACAGCAGGCTACAAAGGAAACAGGAATCAAGGATTCAGACCAGAACAATTGATCACCGGCAACCCTGATGGGAAGGTGACTCCCTTATATAAGACCAGTCAGTAACACCTGATTCCCAATCCTCACAATCTTCACAATCTTCACTGGACAGACCAGCACCGCTTGTAACCACCAGAGGGAGCCTCTGCTCAGAACTCATCCCAAGCCCACTCACAACAGTACCCCCCCCTTGAGGAGGGGTCACCGAACCCTCATTTGAGCAACCAGGTCGGTCAGGATGAGTTCTATGGTACGCACGGATGAGTCTCCTAGCATGGATGTCCGAAGCAAACACCCAAGAATTGTCTTCCTGACCATAACCTCTCCACTTAACCAAATACTGGAGTTTCCGTCTAGAAAAACGAGAATCTAATATTTTCTCAACCACATACTCCAGATTGCCCTCAACCAAAACAGGGTCAGGAGGCACAGCAGCAGGAACCACTGGCTCAACAAACCTCTTCAACAAGGACTTGTGGAGCACGTTATGGATCTTAAATGTCCCTGGAAGAAGCAAACGAAAAGAAACAGGATCAAGAATCTCTATGATCTTATAAGGTCCAATGAACCTAGGCTTAAATTTAGGAGATGCTACTCTCATAGGAATATTTTTTGAGGACAACCAGACCAAGTCACCTACTTTAAACCGAGGACCATCAGTCCTATGCCGGTTAGCAAACCGCTGGGCCCTCTCCTGAGAGAGGGACAACCTCTCCACTACCTGGTCCCAAATCTGTTGCATACGCTCCACAACAGAGTCAACACCTGGACAGACAGAAGCCTCCGTCTGTCCTGAAGAAAATCGAGGGTGAAACCCAGAATTACAGAAAAACGGAGACATCAAAGTGGCAGAGCTAGCCCTATTATTAAGAGCAAACTCAGCCAAAGGCAAAAAAGAGACCCAGTCATCCTGATCAGCAGACACAAAGCATCTTAGATAAGTCTCCAATGTCTGGTTTGTTCTCTCAGTTTGACCATTGGTCTGAGGATGAAAAGCCGAGGAGAAAGACAATTGAACACCCAGTTTAGAACAAAAAGTCCTCCAAAATCTGGAAACAAACTGGACTCCTCTGTCAGACACTATGTTCTCAGGAATGCCGTGTAAACGAACCACGTGCTGAAGGAACAACGGCACCAATTCAGAGGAGGAAGGCAACTTAGGTAATGGCACAAATGTATCATCTTAGAAAACCTATCACAAATCACCCAGATGGCGGTCATTCTCTGAGAAACAGGAAGGTCGGAAATTAAATCCATAGAGATATGGGTCCATGGTCTCTTGGGCACAGGCAATGGCATCAACAAACCACTAGAGCGAGAGCAAGGCTTGGAGCGAGAGCAAGTCCCGCAGGACTGCACAAATTCCCTGACATCACGAGACAAGGTAGGCCACCAAAAGGACCGACTAACCAAGTCTCTGGTACCAAAAATTCCGGGATGCCCAGCCAACGCGGAACAATGAATCTCATATAGAATATAATAAACTCCGGCACACGAAAAAAAGAGTCACTTCTTTATTAAAGCAAGATTGATATCCAAGTATAAGGTAAATTCATCCGGTGAAATAAATCAAAGGAAAAATACATCCAGGTACAAACAATATGTCATCGACGTTTCGGCATATGAATGCCTTTTTCAAGGTGTACCTATGAATCACATACGAAAAAAATAAAAAAATGGAAAATTATATAAAGAAATACAACACTTGTATTTCTAGAGAGTCCATATGCACATATGTGTATATCAGAACAAAGAAAAATATTATTAGAACAAATGGAAACAAGAAATAGCTTATCAATGGGAAAAGCATCCAAAAAAGACTTCATAAAGTATATATACGGTCTCATATATACGGTCCCATACAGTCTTGCGACTAAAGTGCAATAATAATGAAGAATCCAGACAATGTACTGGATCTCACAGTGAACTATCTGAAAACCCTCAAGTGATCGTAGAGTGCCCAGGGTTAGCGGCTGAAAATGATAACAGCTGCACATGAAGTGTAATGGTAAAGCGCCACAGCAAAAACTCGCTAAAATACCGCCATATTAAGTACAATTGTTGAAATGAAGTCTTTTTTGGATGCTTTTCCCATTCATATGCCGAAACATTGATGACATATTGTTTGTACCTGGATGTATTTTTCCTTTGATTTATTTCACCCGGATGAATTTACCTTATACTTGGATATCAATCTTGCTTTAATAAAGAAGTGACTCTTTTTTTTCGTGTGCCGGAGTTTATTATATTCTATATTTGATTGTTCTCCAGAGCACCGCATATATTCATAGTGAGCACCCCCCTCTTTTTCTAATTTACATTTTTTTGGGGTTGTTTTTGCTCCTGTTGTGACTAAATGTCTTTTTCTACACTCTCCTATAACCTTGAGGAGGCATCCAATATTATTGCACAGGTCAAAACTCCCGGGACTTTTCTGCATACTCCGTCACAAGAGTTACGGACTAGAGACTTTGAAAGGGATTTACGTAGATATACGGCTCTAGACTTACATAGCATCACACTGGCTGAATATCACAAAGTGCAACGAATCCCACGTGGTCTGAGAGTGTCCCTTAGACCAACATTGTTTCAGAATGATACAGAATATTGCAACAAATTTGAATCAATCTTAAATAAGTGCTCCATGGACTTAATTGTACTGACCATTGATTTTTTACAAAAAGAAATTTCTGAACTTCAAGCAAAGATCACGACCACTGAGCAACAATTGATCAGTACCACATCCTCTGAGGACTTTAAAGCTCTAAAGACCAAACTTGATAAGACCATTCTTGAATTTCGCACTAGCGTGCAAGACAGGAAAAAATCTAAATTTCTGAGGGACGCCGATGATTATAAAAACAATCAGGTCTATAGATGGCGATCTACCACCTACTACAATCAAAGATCTTCTCGAAGAGAATTCAGCTCGTACTCCAACAGCTCCGACAGTGATCAAGGATCTTCTCGTCCTTCTTCTTTTTTAGGACATCGCCGCACACGCCAGTACCGAGGAAGACGCGGAGGGGCAGGAGACAACACCGGAGAACGACGGAGAGTGATGACCAGATCACAGGTAGGGACATTACCTCCAACCTTGTCTACAACATTTCATCAACAATTCTCTCCCCAGCCGAGATGAACTTACTACAAAAAGGTTTATCCTTTTGTCCGGTCCCCAACTTTGACACCTTTCAGGTTGACCAAGAACTTTTTCGTTTCTTTAGGACACTTAGACTTAAGGTTCATTTTTCTTCCTTACCACGCGACGTTGTACAGAATCCTCCTGGTCCACGACCCGGTTTTGATTCAAGGACTTTGGGCCTCAGAAATCCAAGTATTTTTCAACCGCCTCGGACGTACCATCCCATTGAAACTTATATCCAGTTGGTAAAGAGAGATATTAAAACCTATATGGAGTCTATTACTGATGGATCTTTGAAGGTCAAAAATAATCTTACTAATGAGGAGTATAGATCTTTTTATCATTGAGGAATAACAAGAACTTGATTATCAAACCCGCCGATAAGGGGGGTGCGATAGTGGTTCTCGACAAATCATATTATATGGCTGAGATTGATTCGCAGTTAAGAGATTCAAACACATACATGCCGGTCCCGATTAACCCTACATTTGAAATTGAGCGACATATTAGATCTTTGGTGGATAACTATCAACAAATTGGGATTATTGATGAAAAATTGGGGGAATATCTTATTAACAAATTTCCGGTTATTCCGGTCTTTTATACCCTCCCCAAGATCCACAAAGATCTACAGAGACCACCCGGACGACCCATTGTGGCGTCAACTAACTCCATTCTGTCTCCTCTCGCCATTACGCTAGAGAAGATTCTCTCTCCATTGATCCCACATATGAAGTCTTACCTTAGGGATACCACACAGTTTCTTCTATCACTTAAAGATATAGGCACACTCCCTACGGGGTCATTGCTTGTAACGATGGATGTGAATAGTCTTTACACCAGCATTAATCATGACGAGGGCATTAAAGCCGTCAATCTGTTCCTCAAAAAACATACCACCTTTAACGAGGGCCAATTACAATTCTGTGAAGACATACATACCCTTATTTTGACAAAAAACTTTTTTCTGTTTGGTGACCAATTTTATATTCAGAAGAAGGGGACCGCCATGGGGTCTAATGTGGCCCCCCCATATGCAAATATCTATATGGATCTCTTTGAAACCTCTTATGTCTATTCTTATCCACTTTTTGAGTCAAATGTGATATATTGGAGACGATATATCGATGATGTGTTTCTCATTTGGACAGGTGGTGTTGAGACCCTTCTCTTGTTTCATACACATCTCAATTCTTGTATTCCTGATATATCCTTTACAATATCATACAACGATCAATGCATCAATTTCTTGGACACACTTGTTACGATCTCTATGGAGGGACATTTAGAGACAGATCTGTATACTAAACCTACGGATAAAAATAGCCTATTATTATATAGCAGTTGTCACCCAATACATATCAAGAAATCCCTACCAAAATCACAACATGATAGAATTCGGAGGATAGTTTCCAATCATGACAACCGTGATCATAGACATAATGAGATGGATAAAAAATTCCGTGATCGAGGTTATCCCAATAAAATTTTGGCAGATACCCGTTTAGAAAAAGAAAAACCGCCACCACCAGGGAAAGCTGATTCTAGGATTGCATTCGTCAATGTTTTCCATCCATTCAAACAAGGCATTCATCAATGCATTAAAAAACATTGGAACATACTTGAGGCCTCATATCCCAACATTTTGGAATTTAAAAATGTACCAATGATATGTAATAAAAAATCTAATAATCTACGTAATTTTTTGGTAAAAGCGGATGTGGGGTCTTTCAAAAAAGACCTTGGACAGACCTTATTACGGGCTCCCCGTAAGGGCACTTTTCCGTGCCTGGGATGCCTTCAATGCTCTAACATCACTAAGGGCGATAGTTTTACCCATCCACGCACTGGTAAAAGGTTCCCTATTAAGGGATATTATACATGTGATTCGTCGTACGTGGTGTACTTTATTAAATGTCCTTGTGGTCTCGGGTATGTTGGGGAGACTACCCAGCATATCCGAGACCGCATCTCTCAACATAAGTCCACAATTCGTTGTGGACGTACTCTTCTACCTATTCCAGCACATTTCTTGGACAATAGACATACTATTGCCCAATTAAAATATCAAATAATTGACCATGTTCCAAAAGCTAGGAGAGGTGGGGACAGAATCTCAAAACTGAAAGAACGCGAATCCTTTTGGATACATGTGTTACAAACTCTTTCCCCATACGGCCTTAATAGGGAATATGAATTGTCGTATTAACATACGGTACATTGGACTAAATTATCTATGTCTTTATTTATATATCTCTGATCTGGCAATTATCTACCATGGAGTATTTAACTTTTCATTCCAGCATTACTCACTACTTTTATTCAATTTATTGTGTGAAATTCATTGCAATGTTGGATTGTATCTATTTAATTTTATTTTTATTTCTATTTTTATTTACACAATTTAATTGATGCTTGACGCTGTTTCTATTCTTTGCAGCAACCTGGCATTGATCCCTCGACTTGACTTCCCGTCCTGACATGCGCAATGGTCCCTGATACTTTCGGCTTTTTCCGGCTCACATTCGGCACCTGTCGTTTCACGCATGCGCACTGTCCTCTTGACCGTCCTTCCCTCACCCGGAAGTCTTTCTGCACAGCGTCTCTCGTGCATATATAATGGCACGGGGCACACACTGAGGCAGCTCTTCACCACCGTATCATCTCGGGGATATGCCTTGTACAGCACAAAGAGGTATGTTTCCTTCACGAAGTCACATTTAATATTTCAACAATTGTACTTAATATGGCGGTATTTTAGCGAGTTTTTGCTGTGGCGCTTTACCATTACACTTCATGTGCAGCTGTTATCATTTTCAGCCTTCTAACCCTGGGCACTCTACGATCACTTGAGGGTTTTCAGATAGTTCACTGTGAGATCCAGTACATTGTCTGGATTCTTCATTATTATTGCACTTTAGTCGCAAGACTGTATGGGACCGTATATATGAGACCGTATATATACTTTATGAAGTCTTTTTTGGATGCTTTTCCCATTGATAAGCTATTTCTTGTTTCCATTTGTTCTAATAATATTTTTCTTTGTTCTGATATACACATATGTGCATATGGACTCTCTAGAAATACAAGTGTTGTATTTCTTTATATATATTTTCCATTTTTTTATTTTTTTCGTATGTGATTCATAGGTACACCTTCAAAAAGGCATTCATATGCCGAAACGTCGATGACATATTGTTTGTACCTGGATGTATTTTTCCTTTGATTTATTTCACCCGGATGAATTTACCTTATACTTGGATATCAATCTTGCTTTAATAAAGAAGTGACTCTTTTTTTCGTGTGCCGGAGTTTATTATATTCTATATTTGATTGTTCTCCAGAGCACCGCATATATTCATAGTGAGCACCCCCCTCTTTTTCTAATGAACAATGAATCTCAGACATCACACTCTTTTTCCACTGGTCCGGGACAAACAATTTTCCAACAGGGCAGCGCTCGGGCCTATCCTCCTGACACCCCTCCAGAGCAAGTCTCAAATTAGGTGAGATGGCGGAAAGAACTACACCCTCTTTCAAAATAACAGAAGGATCTGATAACTCAGGAGAGTCCGCTAGGAAGCTCCTCGAGAGGGCATCCGCCTTAACATTCTTAGTGCCAGGAAAAAAGGAAACCACAAAATTAAAACGTGTGAAAAACAAGGCCCACCTGGCCTGTCTAGGATTGAGTCGCTTGGCAGATTCCAGATAAACCAGATTCTTATGGTCCGTAAGGACCACCACCTGATGTTTGGCTCCCTCCAGCCAATGTCTCCACTCTTCAAAAGCCCACTTCATGGCCAATAACTCCCGATTACCCACGTCATAATTACGTTCAGTAGGAGAAAATTTTCGAGAGAAAAAGGCACAAGGGTTACTTTTAGAGGTCTCTGGATCTTTTTGGGACAAAACGGCACCTGCCCCAATTTCAGAGGCATCAACCTCCACCTGAAATGGCAGAGAAACATCAGGCTGCCGTAGAACAGGAGCAGAAGTGAATCTCTGCTTAAGTTCCTGAAACGCAGAGACTGCCTCAGGAGGCCAATTCACCACATCAGAACCCTTTCTGGTCAAATCAGTTAATGGTTTAACAATAACCGAGAAATTACCAATAAATTTACGATAAAAATTGGCAAAACCCAAAAATCTTTGAAGAGCCTTTAATGAAGTAGGTTGGACCCAATCACAGATGGCCTGAACCTTGACCGGGTCCATTTCAATAACAGATGGGGACAAAATGAATCCCAGAAATGAGATCCTCTGTACGCCAAAAAGACACTTTGAGCATTCTCTCTCAAAATCTGGAATACAGTTCGAACATGTTTCACATGAGAGTCCCAGTCATTAGAAAAAATCAAGATATCATCCAAATAAACAATCAGAAATTTATCCACAAAATCCCTGAAAATGTCATTCATGAAGGACTGGAAGACAGAAGGAGCATTAGTGAGCCCAAAGGGCATCACAAGGTACTCAAAATGCCCCTCTGGGGTATTAAATGCCGTCTTCCATTCATCCCCGTGCTTAATGCGAATAAGGTTATATGCCCCCCTGAGGTCAAGCTTGGTAAACCAAGTAGCGTTTTTCACCCTGGAAAACAGGTCAGAAATCAAGTGTAACGGGTATTGATATTTCACAGTAATATTGTTCAAAAGACGATAATCAATACACGGCCTTAATGAACCATCCTTTTTGGCCACAAAGAAAAAACCGGCACCTAAGGGTGAAGAGGATGGTCTGATATGACCCTTCTCCAATGACTCCTTGATATAAGACCGCATAGCGTCATGTTCAGGTACAGACAAGTTAAAAATATACAAAAAAAGGCTGCACTCAAGCATACTAAAGCATGACAATATGGAATACATGAAATTTAGGATAGCAATATGGCTTTGGAATATAAGGAAAAATTTGAGACGCTTAGTATAAACATTTGGCCAAACATTTTAAAGCCCACCAACCATCGTCAAGGTGGTCTCAATACTGGTGAGTCCCTGACCTAATGTGAACATACCTCTATTAGGCTGATATCTGAATTTCTGGGTGAATATGCACCTCTGTCAGCAATGCCTGCATTTATGGGTAAAGTAGGGACCTGGTGTAATTAAAATCACCACCTGGTGGGGGCGGAGTGCTCGGTCAGCAAGCTAACATTCAATAGACAAAAAAACCTGACTGGCACATCCAGACTAATGTGAACTAGGTGCAAACCAAGGGAAGCTACCCCCATGTAAAACATACAAAAAAAGGCTGCACTCAAGCATACTAAAGCATGACAATATGGAATACATGAAATTTAGGATAGCAATATGGCTTTGGAATATAAGGAAAAATTTGAGACGCTTAGTAT
The DNA here is from genome assembly GCA_033576555.1 of Oophaga sylvatica. Classification (NCBI taxonomy): domain Eukaryota; kingdom Metazoa; phylum Chordata; class Amphibia; order Anura; family Dendrobatidae; genus Oophaga; species Oophaga sylvatica. The sequence continues at coordinate 546,233,323 of JARQOD010000005.1, forward strand.
AAACATTTGGCCAAACATTTTAAAGCCCACCAACCATCGTCAAGGTGGTCTCAATACTGGTGAGTCCCTGACCTAATGTGAACATACCTCTATTAGGCTGATATCTGAATTTCTGGGTGAATATGCACCTCTGTCAGCAATGCCTGCATTTATGGGTAAAGTAGGGACCTGGTGTAATTAAAATCACCACCTGGTGGGGGCGGAGTGCTCGGTCAGCAAGCTAACATTCAATAGACAAAAAACCTGACTGGCACATCCAGACTAATGTGAACTAGGTGCAAACCAAGGGAAGCTACCCCCATGTAAAACATACAAAAAAAGGCTGCACTCAAGCATACTAAAGCATGACAATATGGAATACATGAAATTTAGGATAGCAATATGGCTTTGGAATATAAGGAAAAATTTGAGACGCTTAGTATAAACATTTGGCCAAACATTTTAAAGCCCACCAACCATCGTCAAGGTGGTCTCAATACTGGTGAGTCCCTGACCTAATGTGAACATACCTCTATTAGGCTGATATCTGAATTTCTGGGTGAATATGCACCTCTGTCAGCAATGCCTGCATTTATGGGTAAAGTAGGGACCTGGTGTAATTAAAATCACCACCTGGTGGGGGCGGAGTGCTCGGTCAGCAAGCTAACATTCAATAGACAAAAAAACCTGACTGGCACATCCAGACTAATGTGAACTAGGTGCAAACCAAGGGAAGCTACCCCCATGTAAAACATACAAAAAAAGGCTGCACTCAAGCATACTAAAGCATGACAATATGGAATACATGAAATTTAGGATAGCAATATGGCTTTGGAATATAAGGAAAAATTTGAGACGCTTAGTATAAACATTTGGCCAAACATTTTAAAGCCCACCAACCATCGTCAAGGTGGTCTCAATACTGGTGAGTCCCTGACCTAATGTGAACATACCTCTATTAGGCTGCTATCTGAATTTCTGGGTGAATATGCACCTCTGTCAGCAATGCCTGCATTTATGGGTAAAGTAGGGACCTGGTGTAATTAAAATCACCACCTGTGGGGGCGGAGTGCTCGGTCAGCAAGCTAACATTCAATAGACAAAAAAACCTGACTGGCACATCCAGACTAATGTGAACTAGGTGCAAACCAAGGGAAGCTACCCCCATGTAAAACATACAAAAAAAGGCTGCACTCAAGCATACTAAAGCATGACAATATGGAATACATGAAATTTAGGATAGCAATATGGCTTTGGAATATAAGGAAAAATTTGAGACGCTTAGTATAAACATTTGGCCAAACATTTTAAAGCCCACCAACCATCGTCAAGGTGGTCTCAATACTGGTGAGTCCCTGACCTAATGTGAACATACCTCTATTAGGCTGATATCTGAATTTCTGGGTGAATATGCACCTCTGTCAGCAATGCCTGCATTTATGGGTAAAGTAGGGACCTGGTGTAATTAAAATCACCACCTGGTGGGGGCGGAGTGCTCGGTCAGCAAGCTAACATTCAATAGACAAAAAAACCTGACTGGCACATCCAGACTAATGTGAACTAGGTGCAAACCAAGGGAAGCTACCCCCATGTAAAACATACAAAAAAAGGCTGCACTCAAGCATACTAAAGCATGACAATATGGAATACATGAAATTTAGGATAGCAATATGGCTTTGGAATATAAGGAAAAATTTGAGACGCTTAGTATAAACATTTGGCCAAACATTTTAAAGCCCACCAACCATCGTCAAGGTGGTCTCAATACTGGTGAGTCCCTGACCTAATGTGAACATACCTCTATTAGGCTGCTATCTGAATTTCTGGGTGAATATGCACCTCTGTCAGCAATGCCTGCATTTATGGGTAAAGTAGGGACCTGGTGTAATTAAAATCACCACCTGGTGGGGGCGGAGTGCTTGGTCAGCAAGCTAACATTCAATAGACAAAAAAACCTGACTGGCACATCCAGACTAATGTGAACTAGGTGCAAACCAAGGGAAGCTACCCCCATGTAAAACATACAAAAAAAGGCTGCACTCAAGCATACTAAAGCATGACAATATGGAATACATGAAATTTAGGATAGCAATATGGCTTTGGAATATAAGGAAAAATTTGAGACGCTTAGTATAAACATTTGGCCAAACATTTTAAAGCCCACCAACCATCGTCAAGGTGGTCTCAATACTGGTGAGTCCCTGACCTAATGTGAACATACCTCTATTAGGCTGATATCTGAATTTCTGGGTGAATATGCACCTCTGTCAGCAATGCCTGCATTTATGGGTAAAATAGGGACCTGGTGTAATTAAAATCACCACCTGGTGGGGGCGGAGTGCTCGGTCAGCAAGCTAACATTCAATAGACAAAAAAACCTGACTGGCACATCCAGACTAATGTGAACTAGGTGCAAACCAAGGGAAGCTACCCCCATGTAAAACATACAAAAAAAGGCTGCACTCAAGCATACTAAAGCATGACAATATGGAATACATGAAATTTAGGATAGCAATATGGCTTTGGAATATAAGGAAAAATTTGAGACGCTTAGTATAAACATTTGGCCAAGCATTTTAAAGCCATTTGAATGTTAGCTTGCTGACCGAGCACTCCGCCCCCACCAGGTGGTGATTTTAATTACACCAGGTCCCTACTTTACCCATAAATGCAGGCATTGCTGACAGAGGTGCATATCCACCCAGAAATTCAGATATCAGCCTAATAGAGGTATGTTCACATTAGGTCAGGGACTCACCAGTATTGAGACCACCTTGACGATGGTTGGTGGGCTTTAAAATGTGTGGCCAAATGTTTATACTAAGCGTCTCAAATTTTTCCTTATATTCCAAAGCCATATTGCTATCCTAAATTTCATGTATTCCATATTGTCATGCTTTAGTATGCTTGAGTGCAGCCTTTTTTTGTATGTTTTACATGGGGGTAGCTTCCCTTGGTTTGCACCTAGTTCACATTAGTCTGGATGTGCCAGTCAGGTTTTTTTGTCTATTGAATGTTAGCTTGCTGACCGAGCACTCCGCCCCCACCAGGTGGTGATTTTAATTACACCAGGTCCCTACTTTACCCATAAATGCAGGCATTGCTGACAGAGGTGCATATTCACCCAGAAATTCAGATATCAGCCTAATAGAGGTATGTTCACATTAGGTCAGGGACTCACCAGTATTGAGACCACCTTGACGATGGTTGGTGGGCTTTAAAATGTTTGGCCAAATGTTTATACTAAGCGTCTCCAATTTTTCCTTATATTCCAAAGCCATATTGCTATCCTAAATTTCATGTATTCCATATTGTCATGCTTTAGTATGCTTGAGTGCAGCCTTTTTTTGTATGTTTTACATGGGGTAGCTTCCCTTGGTTTGCACCTAGTTCACATTAGTCTGGATGTGCCAGTCAGGTTTTTTTGTCTATTGACAAGTTAAAAAGGCGACCTTTAGGGAATTTACTACCCGGCACTAATTCCATAGCGCAGTCATAGCTCCTATGGGGAGGCAAGGATGCAGATTTACTTTCGCTAAATACATCAGAAAAATCAATCAAAAAGTCAGGAACATCCTGAGCCTGGGGGGAGGCAGAAAAAACAGGAGTGTTGGTATTAACACATTGGCAGCCCCAACTGGTTACAGACACGGATTTCCAATCCAAAACAGGATTATGAGACTGTAACCAAGGGAAACCCAATACGATAATGTCATGCAGATTATACAGAACCAAAAATTTGCAGCACTCTTGATGATCAAGTTCAACCCTCATTATCACCTGAGTAGAGAACTGAGGTTTATTCTCAGCCAAAGGGGTAGAATCGATCCCCAGAAGGGGAATAGACTTCTGTAGGGGTATCAAGGGAAACCCACAACGTTTAGAAAAATCATAATCCATCAGGTTAATAGCTGCTCCAGAATCAACGAAAGCCTGAGCAGAAAATGAGGACAGAGAACATATCAGAGTGACAGTTAATAAAAACTTAGTCTGAACACTACCCAAGACAACTGAGCGTGCAAAACGTCTTCCCCGCTTAGGGCAGACTGAAATAGCATGAGAGGCATCACCACAGTAGAAACATAACCCATTGCGCTTTCGAAACTCATGACGCTGTGCCCCAGACACCACTCTATCACACTGCATGGATTCAGAAGCAGGTTCACAAGGCAACACTATTCCACGCATACTTCTCCGCTCACGCAAACGTCTGTCAATTTGAATTGCTAATGACATAGAATCATTGAGACCAGAGGGGACAGGGAATCCCACCATAACATCCTTTACATTATCTGACAGACCCTTCCGAAAAAGGGCTGCCAAAGCGTCGTCATTCCACTTGGTCAGGACTGCCCACCTGCGGAATCTCTGACAGTATAACTCAGCGTCATCAAGCCCCTGATTTAATGCCAACAAGGCTTTTTCAGCTTGATCAGTGACATTAGGCTCATCGTACAATAACTCCAAAGCCTGAAAAAATGCATCAACATCACTCAAAACAGGATCCCCAGGTGTCAGGGAAAAAGACCAATCCTGAGGATCGCCGCGCAGGAGAGAGATGATAATTTGAACCTGCTGCGCTGCGTTCCCTGAGGACTTAGATTTTAAGGCAAAAAAACAATTTACAATTATTTTTGAAATTCTGAAAGTTAGCTCGATCCCCTAAAAACAAATCTGGCATGGGAATCCTAGGTTCCACAACAGGCAACCTAGCAAGATATGCAGCAATACTCTGAACCTCAGTGGCAAGCTGATCCACACGGCCAGACAACTGTGCAAACTCCATTGAGAGAAAAAATCCTCCCCAGCACCCAGAGATACAGAGGGAAAAAAAAAAATGCAACAAACAGAAAATATCTCTGACAACTCTGACAACCGTTTTTTCTTTCACAAATTTTTTCCCTTCTGTGAGTACCATACAATTTTAAATTTTTGGCCGGTGATACTGTTATGTTTCGGTAGCTGAGGAGTGCAGGCAAAAAAGGCAATACACCAGAGCAGTTGGAATCTATGAGATTGCAGTACCCTGACTAACCACAACAACTAGAGGCAGCCGTGGAGCGTTCCTACGTTGGTCCTAGACGCCTCGTCACAGCCTGAGAAACTAACTACACCTAAAGATAGAAATAGGAAAGCTATCTGCCCCGGAGCAGAACCCCAAAGATAATAGAAAGCCCCCAAACATGTAATGGCGGTTAGACAAGAAGAAATACAGACACAGACAGAAAATAGTATGAGCAAACGCTGGGGCCCAAACTAACTAAATAGAAAAGGATAGGAAAGGTACTTACTTGCAATCCCAAAAAACCCTGAAAAACACCAACTCTACTAATTTCAAAAACACCTGAGATCACACGACCTCTACCACCTAAATTAGTTCTCTGGTGTAACAAAATCAAAACAGCAGCCACTGAAAAAACTGGAAAAAGCAAAGGTACAAACATCAGTGGCTGAACTAAACTGAGAGGGCAAAAGCCCCCGGAGGGGACCCTGAAGGCCCCCACAGAAGTGCAGGACAAAATGCAAAAATCAAGCACAAAAACAAAAAGAAGAAAATGTCTTATCTGTTAGCAGGAGATGCAGACACGACACAGCAGGCTATAAAGGAAACAGGAATCAAGGATTCAGACCAGAACAATTGATCACCGGCAACCCTGATGGGAAGGTGACTCCCTTATATAAGACCAGTCAGTAACACCTGATTCCCAATCCTCACAATCTTCACAATCTTCACTGGACAGACCAGCACCGCTTGTAACCACCAGAGGGAGCCTCTGCTCAGAACTCATCCCAAGCCCACTCACAACAGACGGCACACCACACACAACGGGATGGTAAAGGGGAAAGGAAGGCCCTGCTGATAGGGAATGAGGGATGCACACCTCCTAAGCTCGAACCTGAGCCTGTCCCTGCACTCCCCTAATGCCCTAAGCGGGTCCTTCCACCCGCCGCCATCACGAACCTCGTCCCTCACTGTCACCTCACACTGCCCTGGCTAGTGCACTAACCGGCGAGGGCGCTAGCCTCACAACTGCAGATGGTGCAACACAGGGGACAGTGACAAGCACGAGACAGACAAGGTAAAAACACAAAACTTAGCTTAACAACTTTCTCTGCTGCAAAGTACAAAACAGCAGAAGAAAGGCACCAGGACCATGAACTCCACGAAACCAGCAGATTCACCACTGCAACCAGAGAGCTCCTTACTCCAGGCTCGTCAACATAGATTACTCTATCATCAACAAAAATTTTAGAGTTGAGAGTCCTCAGTGGTTGATACCTTTTAATGGCTAACTGAAAAGATGGTAACAAATTGCAAGCTTTCGAGACTACTCAGGTCTCTTCATCAGGCATAGACTAATACAACATCTATCATCAACAGTCAGCTGATGCATCAGGTGACTATTTAAAGGATGGTGGGAGTGGTCATCACCCACATCAGCTGACCTAGCAACTCTGCAGTTGCAACAAGCTGCCAGCAAGGGAAGCTGACATTAACCCCTGCTGGTGTGAAGGGAAAAAAGCTACATTTAATTCATAGTGGAACCAGAGTTGCCACGCATCCAAAAATGGATTGTGACAGTACCCCCCTTTCAACGAGGGGCCTCTGGACCCTTAACACCGGACCTCACCGGAAACATTGTACGGTGAAGACGCCTCAAACCACTAAGATTCACCTCCGCAGTCACCTGATCCTCAGGTTTACGGCAAACGCATCCCAATGGAGGTGACAATAATGTAGGCTCCGGAGGCGCAACAAATCTCCAGAGTGCCGACCTATGGAGTACGTTCTATACCTGCATTACTGGGTGTAACTCCAACTGGAAGGTCCCAGGGCTGAGACTGACCGACACCCAAAACGGCCCGATCACCCTACAACTCCAGATCCCAGATCCGTACTTCCACCTGATGTTTTTAGTGGACATCCACATGTACTCATTCACACGCACGTTTATTTCCACGCATACGTTTGCCAGCAGACGGTAATTTACTGGAGGAACAGACTACAGAGGTGTACCCCATGTCACCAGACTCATACCCTCACTACATTCAGGGGAACCACCACCCTCCCCTGATCCCTTCTTCTTTAGAGGTCCCCGAGACTCAGGGTTTACTTGTGGTGAGGGTTGAATCCAGCCCCGATTCCCTGGTAACACCTTAGCTGCCTCCACCAGAGAAGAAGGGGCAGGTTTGAGAAGGACGGCAGAGACAGTAGCTCCCAGGCAGCAGTCCTTACAAGAATGGTCCCAACTGACTACTTCCCTGGACCACCAATCAATGACCAGGTTGTGTCTCTTCAGCCAAGGAAGGCCTAAGACGATGGGTGTTGGCATACCCTCCTTTTATTTTTTTTTAATTCTGTGGAAGCGTGGTTGAAAAGCAATGTCTGACTTTCATTTGTTCATTTTCATAGATTTTTGATACTTTTGTCAGATTCACATTATTTCTGTCACCATTGTGGGTTTTTCTGTCATTAAATGAGGGGACCAACAATTTCAACCATGTGTGTATTTTCCCCACTGTATATAGATTATATAGATAAAAATATGTACATACCCACACGCAACCTTCGATCCTCCCAAGATCTCCTTATCTACTCCCCTCTTATCTCTTCTTCCCACAACCGCATACAAAACTTCTCCCGTGCCTCTCCCATACTCTGGAACTCTCTACCCCAACACATCAGACTCGCGCCTACCATGGAAACCTTCAAAAAGAACCTGAAGACCCACCTCTTCCGACAAGCCTACAACCTGCAGTGATCCTCAGTCTACTGAACCATCGCACGACCAGCTCTACCCTCGCCTACTGTATCCTCACCCATCCCTGTAGACTGTGAGCCCTCGCGGCAGGGTCCTCTCTCATGCCCTCTAGACTGTGAGCCCTCGCGGGCAGGGTCCTCTCTCATGCCCTGTAGACTGTGAGCCCTCGCGGGCAGGGTCCTCTCTCATGCCCTGTAGACTGTGAGCCCTCGCGGGCAGGGTCCTCTCTCATGCCCTGTAGACTGTGAGCCCTCGCGGGCAGGGTCCTCTCTCATGCCCTGTAGACTGTGGGCCCTCGCGGGCAGGGTCCTCTCTCATCCCCTGTAGACTGTGAGCCCTCGCGGGCAGGGTCCCCTCTCATGCCCTGTAGACTGTGAGCCCTCGCGGGCAGGGTCCTCTCATCCCCTGTAGACTGTGAGCCCTCGCGGGCAGGGTCCTCTCTCCTTCTGTACTTATGTGCGTCCTGTATTGCTCATATTTATTGTACTTGCCTATATTCGCCCCCTCTCACATGTAAAGCGCCATGGAATAAATGGCACTATAAAAATGTATAATAATAATAATATGTGAGTGAGCTATATAATCACTGCTTTGCGTGTGCAGCTCACTGTACATGTATTTTAGTAATAAATTAATAAATATCTGAAAAAAATGGTGTGGGATCCCCCTAAATTTTAATAACCAGCAGAGGGATAGCGGACAGCTGGGGTTGATGTTTATAGCCTGAGAAGGGGGTAATATCCATGGAGCTTCCCAGGCTATTAATATCAGCTCAAAGTTGTATACTTAGCCTTTACTGGTTATTAAAATGGGGGACCCCCCAAAAAAAATTGACAATGGGTACCCCTATAATTAATTACCACTAAATTAATAGGCTAGGAAGAGGTCACGGAAATTGGCCCCCTTCCAGACTAAAAACATCAGGTCTCAGCCGCCCCAGAAAGGCGCATCAATAAAGTCTGATTCACTGAGTTTCTGGCATATACCATTATTGTTGTTTTCATTACTGTTCTCTTCTTCCTCATTCTGCTCGGTTTCCTCGGAATAATCCATGTCTGTAAAAATAATAGAAATTAGACAATTCTATCAGAAGAGCACATCACACACACTCCAATCCAAGGTGAACATTTCATACTTGACTCCAGGCTGCTGGAGGCGCTCTTCATCTCCTGTGTGTTGGATTCTGCAAGGGAAAATGAAGAGTGAACATAGGGATCAGAACCTTCCCAGATCCAAGAGTTATTTATAAGACATATAATCCTACATAAATCAACTCAAGCCATATGGAAATGGAACTGACATCTGTGGCAGCATGGTGGCTCAGTGGTTAGCACTGTATGGTGGCTCAGTGGTTAGCACTGTATGGTGGCTCAGTGGGTTAGCTCTGTATAGTGGCTCAGTGGTTAGCACTGTATGGTGGCTCAGTGGTTAGCACTGTATGGTGGCTCAGTGGTTAGCTCTGTATGGTGGCTCAGTGGTTAGCTCTGTATAGTGGCTCAGTGGTTAGCACTGTATGGTGGCTCAGTGATTAGCACCGATTAGGGGCTCAGTGGTTAGCTTTGTTGCTTTGCAAAACTGGGGTCCTAGGTTCATATCCCACCAAGAACATCATCTACAGGAAGTTTGTATATTCTCCCTGTGTTTTGTGGGTTTCCTGTAGGTTCTCCAGTTTCCTTTCACACTCAAAATATTTATCGGGAATTTAGATTGTGAGCCCCGATGTGGACAGCGATGATTATGGCTGTACAGCGCTGCGGAATATGATGGCCAGAATATAAGCAAAGCATAATAAATGACTAGACAAAATCTTTCAACATTAAACCAATAATATAATAAAAAAATATTTCTGCACAAAAATACTTAATTACAAATATCACACAAATAAATGAATACAAAATTACAAAGGAATCCCCAATGCAAAAAAACAACACATAAAACATAAAGCAAAAAATCACAACTGTACAGTCAACGGTAAACACCTGATCAAAACGTGATTCTAAAGCTTTACCTAATGATGCCGATTGGTGCAACCGCTCTTGTGCAAACACCTTGATGCCTGTTTCACAATCTTTGTCAAGAGGTCCTGACAAAGATTATGAAACCAGCCTGTGATTGCACAAGAGCGGTTGCACCATTCAGCATTATTAGGTAAAGCCACTCTTTAGAATCATGTTTTGATCAGGTGTTTACCGTTGATTGTTCTGACTGGCATTTAATTATGCTGTATTACTAATCATGACTATGTATTAGCTTAATTTATTTACAATTTACTTCTTTCAAGTACAGTTGCTACTAATATGTAGCTGACGTTTGATGAATCTACACTTGACTTTACCTATAGGCGTTGTTGCTATTACCTCTCTTTTGTGTTGTTGTTATGTAGAGTTTTTTTGTCTGTTCTGGCAATTCCTTTGTATTTTTCTACTGATTTATTTTTGTAATTAATAAGATATTTTATTTGTATTATTTATGTATAAAAATATGTTTTTATTTGATTATTGGTTTAATTTTCTTTAAAGTATCATTATTTTAGTCTGGATTACAAACCCAATTCTTCACACCTACAATACCCATTATGCACAAAACCTTTGTGGAAGAAACACATCTTTCCTATAATTTAGTCTATGAATGCAAATCATGACGTTAAATTGCAACATGGGAGGAGTTAGAAAGCTGGAGCCCTAATAATGCTGATGCATGTAGGAGTAGGACAGGGAAACTATTTATGGTTATAAAGTCATTTGCACAACTAGGAGTAAAGTTTGCCCCCATAGCGGTCCCCATAGCTTGCAACATTTACTGATGCTTTTACAGGTCTCTGAATGACAAATCTGATATTTTTCTCATTTTAACTTATTGCATTTTCTGTTTACCTCCAGTTTGGTCACTGTATGGCTCTGAACAATCCATCTCTAGACCTGTGAGCACAGTTAAGTGGAAATACAAAGCATTTAATAGTATGAAGTCAGCACATGTACAGATGGGAGATTATTATGTGCATTGTATTACATACTGGATTGACAGCTTCTAGAAGATTCTGTGGTCTCCTGGGAATGATTTTCATCTTCTGAGTGTGATCTAAGGAAAAATAATTAAATGTCTGTGATCACGTTGAGTGTTTCAGGAAGCTTTCTAATAGAGGATTGTAGCAGCCTCTGGATTCTGATACACATCTTCATGAGGTAATGACCCTAATACCTTCTGCTACATGATGTACCATTAATAGTCATGCAGCGGATGGAAGTGTTTGGAGTGGGTTCAGGAGCCTTGCCCACTCCATGCATGGCGGATGCCGGCTGTGCCATACAGCCCAGGAGCTAGGCTACGATCGCTGCTGTTTACCCCATTAAAAGCTACTGTAAATCCCTCACAGCATCATTTAAGGCCCACGGTCACGAGATTGTGCCATTTCAAATGCAATATGCTCACATTGCAGGATGTAGAACAAGCGATCAGATGATTGCATGTTCAAGTTTTGTAAGAGGCCAAAAAAAATAATAAAAATACAAAAAAAACACTTCAAATCTTTCTCTTTTTTCACCATTAAAAATGAAGACCTAAAAAAAGATAAAGAAATTTGTTATCGCCACATCCATTAAAGTCCGATCTATCAACATATAGAAATGAAAATTGTTTAACCAGTACGGTAAACACCGCGAAGCAAAAAAGACATAAAAACACCAGAATTACCATTTTCATCACTGCACCTCCCGTCACAGAGCTCCAAGGATGGAAAAATAAAAAATGACCGGTCTCAGAAAATGGCGACACAAACCAAGGTATTAATGTTTTCCCCAGTAAAATAAAACCACCTTATGAATTTGGTATCTCTGTAATTATTCTGACCAGAAAAAAAATCATGCTACAAAAAAAAACAATGGCAGTAGTACGTTTTTTTCCAACACTTCCCCACTCTTGGAAATTATTTTATTTTTTTTTGGTATATTATATGGTGTCATTCAAAACTGCTACAAGTTATGGCTGTTGGAAAAAGGGAAGAAAAAAAAAAAAAAATTTGCTGCTGCTAGAAAGGGTTAAAAGGGTTATCCACTGCATGAAAAGTTATTCTCAAATGACCCAGGGTGGTGTAAGAAGTAAAATGAAACCCTCCCTGGTCCAGCATCGCTCTCCTGCACTCAGCAGTGTCCCCCATCACTCTGCTGGCATCAGCATCCAGCACAGGAGCATCACATGACTGCTGCAGCCAATCAGTGACCCTTGATTGGCTGCAGCATGTCAATCTCTGCAAGGAGAAACGATACTTCTTGGATATCGATCAGGACAGGAAGAAACATAAATCAATGAGAGCAATGTGCTCTGTGTCGCATTATGTAGCACCTGATTGACATTTCTAGAGGAAATGTATTGAATGCAGCAAGACATTTCAACACTGTGCAGCAAGGAAGGGTTAACAGCGTTAGCACAGGGGCCCGGAGGTCAGGGGGCCACATTGACCTCCGCAGCAGGTAGGATTGTGCCTCATGAGGCGCTGCTGGACTGCACGGGGCCGTATATTGTTCTGGCACAGGGGCCCGGAGGTCAGGGGGCCACATTGACCTCCGCAGCAGGTAGGATTGTGCATCGTGAGGCGCTGCTGGACTGCACGGGGCCGTATATTGTTCTGGCACAGGGGCCCGGAGGTCAGGGGGCCACATTGACCTCCGCAGCAGGTAGGATTGTGCATCGTGAGGCGCTGCTGGACTGCACGGGGCCGTATATTGTTCTGGCACAGGGGCCCGGAGGTCAGGAGGCCACATTGACCTCCGCAGCAGGTAGGATTGTGCCTCATGAGACGCTGCTGGACTGCACGGGGCCGTATATTGTTCTGGCACAGGGGCCCGGAGGTCAGGGGGCCACATTGACCTCCGCAGCAGGTAGGATTGTGCATCGTGAGGCGCTGCTGGACTGCACGGGGCCGTATATTGTTCTGGCACAGGGGCCCGGAGGTCAGGGGGCCACATTGACCTCCGCAGCAGGTAGGATTGTGCCTCATGAGGCGCTGCTGGACTGCACGGGGCCGTATATTGTTCTGGCACAGGGGCCCGGAGGTCAGGGGCCACATTGACCTCCGCAGCAGGTAGGATTGTGCATCGTGAGGCGCTGCTGGACTGCACGGGGCCGTATATTGTTCTGGCACAGGGGCCCGGAGGTCAGGAGGCCACATTGACCTCCGCAGCAGGTAGGATTGTGCCTCATGAGGCGCTGCTGGACTGCACGGGGCTGTATATTGTTCTGGCACAGGGGCCCGGAGGTCAGGGGGCCACATTGACCTCCGCAGCAGGTAGGATTGTGCCTCATGAGGCGCTGCTGGACTGCACGGGCCGTATATTGTTCTGGCACAGGGGCCCGGAGGTCAGGGGGCCACATTGACCTCCGCAGCAGGTAGGATTGTGTATCATGAGGCACTGCAGGACTGCACGGGGCCGTATATTGTTCTGGCACAGGGGCCCGGAGGTCAGGGGGCCACATTGACCTCCGCAGCAGGTAGGATTGTGCATCGTGAGGCGCTGCTGGACTGCACGGGGCCGTATATTGTTCTGGCACAGGGGCCCGGAGGTCAGGAGGCCACATTGACCTCCGCAGCAGGTAGGATTGTGCATCATGAGGCGCTGCAGGACTGCACGGGACCGTATATTGTTCTGGCACAGGGGCCCGGAGGTCAGGGGGCCACATTGACCTCAGCAGCAGGTAGGATTGTGCCTCATGAGGCGCTGCTGGACTGCACGGGGCCGTATATTGTTCTGGCACAGGGGCCCGGAGGTCAGGGGGCCACATTGACCTCCGCAGCAGGTAGGATTGTGCATCATGAGGCGCTGCAGGACTGCACGGGGCCGTATATTGTTCTGGCACAGGGGCCCGGAGGTCAGGGGGCCACATTAACCTTCGCAGCAGGTAGGATTGTGCATCATGAGGCGCTGCTGGACTGCACGGGGCCGTATATTGTTCTGGCACAGGGGCCCGGAGGTCAGGGGGCCACATTGACCTCCGCAGCAGGTAGGATTGTGCCTCATGAGGCGCTGCTGGACTGCACGGGGCCGTATATTGTTCTGGCACAGGGGCCCGGAGGTCAGGGGGCCACATTGACCTCAGCAGCAGGTAGGATTGTGCCTCATGAGGCGCTGCTGGACTGCACGGGGCCGTATATTGTTCTGGCACAGGGGCCGCTCCTGTCTGCGCCCCTCTATAGAACCTACAGCATAAAAAGGCTGATAAGTGTCAATGAGTAGGTGATGCGAGCAGAGCGTGAAGACGTATAAATCCGGAGCCTAAAGCTAAAAAGAGAGAATAATTGGGACATTTGCTGATCCTTCCAGAGTTCACACATAGCGACACCCCAGCGATCACGATAACAATCCGACCTCAATGACGCAAGACAGATCAGCGATTTGCATAATGACCTCGCCGGTCGTTGCGTCCTTGTCACACTACTTTATTGTCACCGATTCCGGCCTCGGTGGGCGTGCTTCAGCGTTTCCCCAGCACTGATTGGTGGTCACTGCTGCGCTCTCATTGGCCGGCGGCGTCATAAGAGAGACCGTCTTAGCGCTACAGTTTATATCTCTCCAGCGCTGTGTTTACTTCAATACCAGCATTGTTCACCTCTTCGCCAGCCATTCTCTGGTCCACATGCGCCGCTTTCTTTTGGACCGCCTGTCGTGCATCTGTGCCTCTTCATGTTGCCGAGCACCCTCCAACAGCAAAGCTGCAGCCACTACAGCACGCTCTGCGTCGTTCATGATATGACCATCCACAGTGCGCAGGAACAAAGAATGGAAGGAGGCGTACAGCGTTGTGTCGCCCAATCTTCACACATTGGGGCGCTGTACTCACCCATAGGGGCCGTGACCGCTAACAGCTTTGTCACGCCTGCGTCGCTAACGATGACGCTCGTCATTTTTAAGCTTCAAACACAGCGCTTAGTGCTGGCCAGCGGGACGCCAACGATGGAAAAATGGACCAGCGCATTCGAGCACTATCAGCGATAGCCAGCGGGGGCCGGTCGCCGCTACATTTCACACGAAGCGAGATCGCTAGCGATAACCCTGTTACATCACAATATCGGTGATGCTTGAGCGATATCACAAGCGATCTCACTATGTGTGAAGGCTCCTTTAGGCCGTGATCACACATGGAGGAATACGGCCGAGTCTCACATGTTAATACCCGGCACTGCCGCTGGCCTCAGGAGCGGAGCGTGTGGCTCCATGTATTCACATGCGAGACTCAGCCGTGTTCCTCCATGTGTGATCCCGGCCTAACACTTAGTATTTGTGTTTTAGGAGTTGTCCTTTATGCATTTGTCCAAACAGTAGAACAAGAGTTAAAATGATGTCACGTCCCCGGTGCCCGGAGGGTAATGTGAGTTGTGGATGAGATCTTCCTGCTCATACAACATTCGTGATAATTAAGGGGCTGTCAGGAGAAGACAAGTCATCATCCACCTGCAGGACAGCTGGTAACTTGCTGATCAGTGGGAGTCCCACAGCAGAGACCCCACAGATCGACAGAACGGGGAACGTTTACCCCAATTGTAATACTGAGTGGCAGGTTGGATGCCTGAACCCCGATCCATTTATTCTCTATGAGGCTGTCTGGAGGAGGAGGATATAGGAGTCTGGAGGGGACAGAGGAGTCTGGAGGAGGAGGATATAGGAGTCTGGGGGGACAGAGGAGTCTGGGGGGAATACAGAGGAGTCTGGAGGCGACAGAGGAGTCTGGAGGAGGAGAATATAGGAGTCTAGGGGAGGAGGATATAGGAGTCTGGAGGGGACCGAGAAGTCTGGAGGGGACAGAGGAGTATGGAGGAGTAGGATATAGGAGTCTGGGGGGACAGAGGAGTCTGGGGGAGGACAGAGGAGTCTGGAGTAGGATATAGGAGTCTGGGGGGACAGAGGAGTCTGGAGGGGACAGAGGAGTCTGGAGGAGGAGGATATAGGAGTCTGGGGGGACAGAGGAGTCTGGAGGGGACAGAGGAGTCTGGAGGAGGAGGATATAGGAGTCTGGGAGGACAGAGGAGTCTGGAGGTGACAGAGGAGTCTGGAGGAGTAGGATATAGGAATCTGGAGGCGACAGAGGAGTCTGGAGGGGACAGAGGAGTCTGGAGGAGGAGGATATAGGAGTCTAGGGGAGGAGGATATAGGAGTCTGGAGGGGACCGAGGAGTCTGGAGGAGGATATAGGAGTCTAGGGGAGGAGGATATAGGAGTCTGGGGGGACAGAGGAGTCTGGAGGGGACAGAGGAGTATGGAGGAGTAGGATATAGGAGTCTGGGGAGGACAGAGAAGTCTGGGGGGAAGACAGGAGTCTGGAGGAGGAGGATATAGGAGTCTGAGGAGGACAGAGGAGTCTGGGGAGGACAGAGGAGTCTGGGGGAGGACAGAGGAGTCTGGGGAGGACAGAGGAGTCTGGAGGAGACCGAGGAGTCTGGGGAGGACAGAGGAGTCTAGGGAGGACAGAGGAGTCTGGAGGAGACAGAGGAGTCTGGGAGGACAGAGCAGTCTGTGGTAGGATAGAGGAGTCTGTGGGAGGATAGAGGAGTCTGGGGGAGGACAGAGGAGTCTGGAGGAGACAGGAGTCTGGGGAGGACAGAGGAGGACAGAGGAGTCTATGGTAGGACAGAGGAGTCTGTGGGAGGATAGAGGAGTCTGGGGAGGACAGAGGAGTCTGGGGAGGACAGAGGAGTCTAGGGAGGACAGAGGAGTCTGGAGGAGTCTGGGGAGGACAGAGGAGTCTGTGGTAGGACAGAGGAGTCTGTGGGAGGATAGAGGAGTCTAGGGAGGACAGAGGAGTCTGGAGGAGACAGAGGAGTCTGGAGGAGGACAGAGGAGTCTGTGGTAGGACAGAGGAGTCTGTGGGAGGATAGAGGAGTCTGGGGAGGACAGAGGAGTCTGGCGGAGGACAGAGGAGTCTGTGGGAGGATAGAGGAGTCTGGGGAGGACAGAGGAGTCTGGGGGAGCACAGAGGAGTCTGGAGGAGACAGAGGAGTGGTAGGACAGAGGAGTCTGTGGGAGGATAGAAGAGTTTGGAGGAGACCGAGGAGTCTGTGGGAGGACAGAGGAGTCTGGAGGAGACAGAGGAGTCTGTGGGAGGATAGAGGAGTCTGGGGGAGGACAGAGGAGTCTGGAGGAGACCGAGGAGTCTGGAGGAGGAGGATATAGGAGTCTGGGGAGGACAGAGGAGTCTGGGGGAGCACAGAGGAGTCTGGAGGAGACAGAGGAGTGGTAGGACAGAGGAGTCTGTGGGAGGATAGAAGAGTCTGGAGGAGACCGAGGAGTCTGGGGGAGGACAGAGGAGTCTGGAGGAGACAGAGGAGTCTGTGGGAGGATAGAGGAGTCTGGGGAGGACAGAGGAGTCTGGAGGAGACCGAGGAGTCTGGAGGAGGAGGATATAGGAGTCTGGGGAGGACAGAGGAGTCTGGGGAGGGATGGGGTTATCTGTCAGTAGATTACTCCTCTCTCTCCATTGAAAACAGATGAGCACTCAGCCGATCATTCATGTGTATGGAGAAGTCGGGGGAGATCGCTGATGGTCGCGGAAGCATTCAGCCTCTTAGCAGCGCCCCTTTCTTGTCAGTACAGGTCTGCCGTCTGCCACTGATTTTAGACTGAGTTTGAACAAAAATAAAGTAAAAAATATTTTACCGAAATGGAGAGGACAGAAAAGCCTTCAGGACATGAAATGGTTAAATAACTTATGTATTTTTACAAAGATAAATTGACAGCTGGACAAAAGCCGTGAAACGCGTCTCCGCTCTGACAGCTCAGCTGCCGATCTCTCGCTCTGCTCCTCCTACAGTAACAGGAAGAGACGGCGAAGTTCTTGGCGCCTTTTTACTAATCCACAAACAACGCAGGTTACTCGTGTGTCACATAGTGCAGACATCCACGGCTGTAAGAATGTGTCCAGGGTGGGGGACGACGGTGGTCCAATATATTTTCGTCGTTGTCCATCTCTGCATCCACATTTGCACCGCTATCATCCCCCATTGTCACTGTGTCATCCCACATTCCTGCAGACATTTCCCGTCTTAACTGTTGTCCCTCCATGTCCCCATTGTCACTGTATCATCCCACATTCCTGCAGACATTTCCCGTCTTACCTGATGTCCCTCCATGTCCCCATTGTCACGGTGTCATCCCACATTCCTGCAGACATTTCCCGTCTTACCTGTTGTCCCTCCATGTCCCCATTGTCACTGTATCATCCCACATTCCTGCAGACATTTCCCGTCTTACCTGTTGTCCCTCTATGTCCCCATTGTCACTGTATCATCTCACATTCCTGCAGACATTTCCCGTCTTACCTGTTGTCCCTCCATGTCCCCATTGTCACTGTATCATCTCACATTCCTGCAGACATTTCCCGTCTTACCTGTTGTCCCTCTATGTCTCCATTGTCACTGTATCATCTCACATTCCTGCAGACATTTCCCGTCTTACCTGTTGTCCCTCCATGTCCCCATTGTCACGGTGTCATGCCACATTTCTGCAGACATTTCCCGTCTTACCTGTTGTCCCTCCATGTCCCCATTGTCACTGTATCATCCCACATTCCTGCAGACATTTCCCGTCTTACCTGTTGTCCCTCCATGTCCCCATTGTCACTGTGTCATCCCACATTCCTGCAGACATTTCCCGTCTTACCTGTTGTCCCTCCATGTCCCCATTGTCACTGTGTCATCCCACATTCCTGCAGACATTTCCCGTCTTACCTGTTGTCCTTCCATATCCCCATTGTCACTGTGTCATCCCACATTCCTGCAGACATTTCCCGTCTTACCTGTTGTCCTTCCATATCCCCATTGTCACTGTGTCATCCCACATTCCTGCAGACATTTCCCGTCTTACCTGTTGTCCCTCCATGTCCCCATTGTCACTGTATCATCCCACATTCCTGCAGACATTTCCCGTCTTACCTGTTGTCCCTCTATGTCCCCATTGTCACTGTGTCATCCCACATTCCTGCAGACATTTCCCGTCTTACCTGTTGTCCCTCCATGTCCCCATTGTCACTGTATCATCTCACATTCCTGCAGACATTTCCCATCTTACCTGTTGTCCCTCCATGTCCCCATTGTCACTGTGTCATCCCACATTCCTGCAGACATTTCCCATCTTACCTGTTGTCCCTCCATGTCCCCATTGTCACTGTGTCGTCCCACATTCCTGCAGACATTTCCCGTCTTACCTGTTGTCCCTCCATGTCCCCATTGTCACTGTGTCATCCCACATTCCTGCAGACATTTCCCATCTTACCTGTTGTCCCTCCATGTCCCCATTGTCACTGTGTCATCCCACATTCCTGCAGACATTTCCCATCTTACCTGTTGTCCCTCCATGTCCCCATTGTCACGGTGTCATCCCACATTCCTGCAGACATTTCCCATCTTACCTGTTGTCCTTCCATATCCCCATTGTCACGGTGTCATCCCACATTCCTGCAGACATTTCCCATCTTACCTGTTGTCCCTCCATGTCCCCATTGTCACTGTGTCATCCCACATTCCTGCAGACATTTCCCGTCTTACCTGTTGTCCCTCCATGTCCCCATTGTCACTGTGTCATCCCACATTCCTGCAGACATTTCCCGTCTTAACTGTTGTCCCTCCATGTCCCCATTGTCACTGTGTCATCCCACATTCCTGCAGACATTTCCCGTCTTACCTGTTGTCCCTCCATGTCCCCATTGTCACTGTGTCGTCCCACATTCCTGCAGACATTTCCCGTCTTACCTGTTGTCCCTCCATGTCCCCATTGTCACTGTGTCGTCCCACATTCCTGCAGACATTTCCCATCTTACCTGTTGTCCCTCCATGTCCCCATTGTCACTGTGTCGTCCCACATTCCTGCAGACATTTCCCGTCTTACCTGTTGTCCCTCCATGTCCCCATTGTCACTGTGTCGTCCCACATTCCTGCAGACATTTCCCGTCTTAACTGTTGTCCCTCCATGTCCCCATTGTCACTGTATCATCTCACATTCCTGCAGACATTTCCCGTCTTACCTGTTGTCCTTCCATATCCCCATTGTCACGGTGTCATCCCACATTCCTGCAGACATTTCCCGTCTTAACTGTTGTCCCTCCATGTCCCCATTGTCACTGTATCATCACACATTCCTGCAGACATTTCCCGTCTTACCTGTTGTCCTTCCATATCCCCATTGTCACGGTGTCATCCCACATTCCTGCAGACATTTCCCGTCTTAACTGTTGTCCCTCCATGTCCCCATTGTCACTGTGTCATCCCACATTCCTGCAGACATTTCCCATCTTACCTGTTGTCCCTCCATGTCCCCATTGTCACTGTATCATCTCACATTCCTGCAGACATTTCCCATCTTACCTGTTGTCCCTCCATGTCCCCATTGTCACGGTGTCATCCCACATTCCTGCAGACATTTCCCGTCTTACCTGTTGTCCTTCCATATCCCCATTGTCACGGTGTCATCCCACATTCCTGCAGACATTTCCCGTCTTAACTGTTGTCCCTCCATGTCCCCATTGTCACTGTATCATCACACATTCCTGCAGACATTTCCCGTCTTACCTGTTGTCCTTCCATATCCCCATTGTCACGGTGTCATCCCACATTCCTGCAGACATTTCCCGTCTTAACTGTTGTCCCTCCATGTCCCCATTGTCACTGTGTCATCCCACATTCCTGCAGACATTTCCCATCTTACCTGTTGTCCCTCCATGTCCCCATTGTCACTGTGTCATCCCACATTCCTGCAGACATTTCCCATCTTACCTGTTGTCCCTCCATGTCCCCATTGTCACTGTGTCGTCCCACATTCCTGCAGACATTTCCCATCTTACCTGTTGTCCCTCCATGTCCCCATTGTCACTGTGTCGTCCCACATTCCTGCAGACATTTCCCATCTTACCTGTTGTCCCTCCATGTCCCCATTGTCACTGTGTCATCTCACATTCCTGCAGACATTTCCCATCTTACCTGTTGTCTCTCCATGTCCCCATTGTCACTGTGTCGTCCCACATTCCTGCAGACATTTCCCGTCTTAACTGTTGTCCCTCCATGTCCCCATTGTCACTGTATCATCTCACATTCCTGCAGACATTTCCCATCTTACCTGTTGTCCCTCCATGTCCCCATTGTCACTGTATCATCTCACATTCCTGCAGACATTTCCCATCTTACCTGTTGTCCCTCCATGTCCCCATTGTCACTGTGTCGTCCCACATTCCTGCAGACATTTCCCATCTTACCTGTTGTCCCTCCATGTCCCCATTGTCACTGTGTCATCCCACATTCCTGCAGACATTTCCCGTCTTACCTGTTGTCCTTCCATATCCCCATTGTCACTGTGTCATCCCACATTCCTGCAGACATTTCCCATCTTACCTGTTGTCCCTCCATGTCCCCATTGTCACTGTGTCATCCCACATTCCTGCAGACATTTCCCATCTTACCTGTTGTCCCTCCATGTCCCCATTGTCACTGTGTCATCCCACATTCCTGCAGACATTTCCCGTCTTACCTGTTGTCCTTCCATATCCCCATTGTCACTGTGTCATCCCACATTCCTGCAGACATTTCCCGTCTTACCTGTTGTCCCTCCATGTCCCCATTGTCACTGTGTCATCCCACATTCCTGCAGACATTTCCCGTCTTACCTGTTGTCCCTCCATGTCCCCATTGTCACGGTGTCATCCCACATTCCTGCAGACATTTCCCATCTTACCTGTTGTCCCTCCATGTCCCCATTGTCACGGTGTCATCCCACATTCCTGCAGACATTTCCCATCTTACCTGTTGTCCCTCCATGTCCCCATTGTCACGGTGTCATCCCACATTCCTGCAGACATTTCCCATCTTACCTGTTGTCCCTCCATGTCCCCATTGTCACGGTGTCGTCCCACATTCCTGCAGACATTTCCCATCTTACCTGTTGTCCCTCCATGTCCCCATTGTCACGGTGTCGTCCCACATTCCTGCAGACATTTCCCATCTTACCTGTTGTCCCTCCATGTCCCCATTGTCACGGTGTCGTCCCACATTCCTGCAGACATTTCCCATCTTACCTGTTGTCCCTCCATGTCCCCATTGTCACGGTGTCGTCCCACATTCCTGCAGACATTTCCCATCTTACCTGTTGTCCCTCCATGTCCCCATTGTCACTGTGTCGTCCCACATTCCTGCAGACATTTCCTGTCTTACCTGTTGTCCCTCCATGTCCCCATTGTCACGGTGTCATCCCACATTCCTGCAGACATTTCCCATCTTACCTGTTGTCCCTCCATATCCCCATTGTCACTGTATCATCCCACATTCCTGCAGAGATTTCCCATCTTACCTGTTGTCCTCCATGTCCCCATTGTCACTGTGTCATCCCACATTCCTGCAGACATTTCCCATCTTACCTGTTGTCCCTCCATATCCCCATTGTCACTGTATCATCCCACATTCCTGCAGACATTTCCCATCTTACCTGTTGTCCCTCCATGTCCCCATTGTCACGGTGTCGTCCCACATTCCTGCAGACATTTCCTGTCTTACCTGTTGTCCCTCCATGTCCCCATTGTCACGGTGTCGTCCCACATTCCTGCAGACATTTCCCATCTTACCTGTTGTCCCTCCATGTCCCCATTGTCACGGTGTCGTCCCACATTCCTGCAGACATTTCCCATCTTACCTGTTGTCCCTCCATGTCCCCATTGTCACTGTGTCGTCCCACATTCCTGCAGACATTTCCTGTCTTACCTGTTGTCCCTCCATGTCCCCATTGTCACTGTGTCATCCCACATTCCTGCAGACATTTCCCATCTTACCTGTTGTCCCTCCATATCCCCATTGTCACTGTGTCATCCCACATTCCTGCAGACATTTCCCGTCTTACCTGTTGTCCCTCCATGTCCCCATTGTCACTGTGTCATCCCACATTCCTGCAGACATTTCCCATCTTACCTGTTGTCCCTCCATGTCCCCATTGTCACGGTGTCGTCCCACATTCCTGCAGACATTTCCTGTCTTACCTGTTGTCACTTTGCTCCATTTCTACGATCGGCAGGAATTGCAGGGTCCTCACAGGAGAGATTTGGGGGCGCGATGTCCTGGGATCTCCAGATCACAAGTTAATGTCCACAGATCAGTGATTGAAATCTGAGAGATGGGGACACGGCTCCTCCTCTCGTGTTTTGCTGCAGTTTCACTTTAAGAAATGTGACTTCTAATTTCCAGGAAAACAAAACTATATAGAAAGGAGAAGATAGATCTAATGTAATTAACCCTTTCTCTCTCACCTGGGGGGTGTAATAGCTGCACAATATTTCACCCGCCAGCAAGACATGACCAGGTGGTAGAGAAAGGGTTAATCATCGTAAATCTGGAGCACAGCATTGTAATCCGATGTAAACGTGAACCGGCGAGCGCTGCTCCGCGATATTAATCTACTGTCGTGTATATTTCTACTTCTCATTACTGTATTACAGAGAACTTTTCACACCACTTTTACAAACTGACGCTCATGGAACAAATGCAAATTCTGGAGGAAATGGTTAAACATGAACTAAACTTTTTCTGTAAATGTAATTTTGGATCAGGGTTTGCAAAGTCGTGAATCTTTGTGATATACGCCATTAACTGATTTTGCTTCCTTTTCTCACAGGCTCTGTAAGGAGGTGGCGGGGACCCTCAATTGCCTTCTCTCAATACACAATACACACTGGGTTGGTGCACTTGCTAGTACTCCAGGTGGCTCTTATATCCATCTGGTGGAAACCATGGCCCCCCAGGATCGAAGTCTCTCGGCTGAGTAAGTGTGAGGGCTTATGGTGCAATGTGCCCCAGGAGATGGACGCCCTGGTGGGAGTCTGAGCTTGCTTGGATGCGAAACCCGGGTAAGTCTTGGACTCCATAGCACGCCGCACCTGGCCTTTCATACTTTCTTGAGCGACCTCTCCTATCCCTGGCCTTCTGGTCATGATGGGGAATTTTTAAAAACCCAGTCGAAGGTCCGGTCAGCTTTGGGCTGAGAAACCAATATGAAACAGGCTCCCAGTTCCACTAGAGTGGCAGTCTGGTTGGACACTAGGAGCACGACAACGGCTCTCCCCGGCCTCGGCTAGGGAGAGCATCGAAGATCCCTGAACCTCGCTGTGGCCTTCTGGCTCAGAGGAACGGGGATGGTTTATTGGGGATCCTCTCCTCCGGGAAGGGTCCACATGAATCCAGGCCTTGTGCACTGTTTTTGTGTGACTTCGGTCACATTTTTCAGAGCCTTGGAAGCTGCTTCAATAAAAAAAAAATATGTCCGTTATAACGTTGTAATGTGAGTGCATCTATATACACTGCTCAAAAAAATAAAGGGAACACTCAGATAACTCATCCTAGATCTGAATGAATGCAATATTCTCATTGAATACTTTGTTCTGTATGAAGTTGAATGTGCTGACAACAAAAATCATCAATGGAAAAAATTTTTATTAACCAATGGAGGCCTGAATTTGAAGGCACACACAAAATTAAAGTGGAATGTAATGTCCTTAAAACAAGTCAAAATGATGCTCAGTAGTGTGTGTGGCCCCCACGTGCCTGTATGACCTCCCTACAATGCCTGGGCATGCTCCTGATGAGGCGGCGGATGGTCTCCTGAGGGATCTCCTCCCAGACCTGGACTAAAGCATCTGCCAACTCCTGGACACTCTGTGGTGCAACGTGACATTGGTGGATGGAGCGAGACATGATGTCTCAGATGTGCTCAATCGGATTCATGTCTGGGGAACGGGCAGGCCAGTCCATAGCTTCAATGCCTTCATCTTGCAGGAACTGCTGACACACTCCAGCCACATGAGGTCTGGCATTGTCCTGCATTAGGAGGAACTCAGGGCCAACCGCACCAGCATATGGTCTCACAAGGTGTCTGAGGAACTCATCCCGGTACCTAATGGCAGTCAGGCTACCTCTGGCGAGCACATGGAGGGCTGTGTGACCCTCCAAAGAAATGCCACCCCACACCATTACTGACCCACTGCAAAACCAACCGGTCATGCTGAAGGATGTTGCAGGCAGCAGATCCCTCTCCACGGCGTCTCCAGACTATCACGTCTGTCACATGTGCTCAGTGTGAACCTGCTTTCATCTGTGAAGAGCACAGGGCGCCAGTGGCGAATTTGCCAATCCTGGTGTTCTGTGGTAAATGCCAAGCGTCCTGCACGGTGTTCGGCTGTGAGCACAACCCCCATCTGTGGACGTCGGGCCCTCAGACCATCCTCATGGAGTCGGTTTCTAACCGTTTGTGCAGACACATGCACATTTGTGGCCTGCTGGAGGTCATTTTGCAGGGCTCCGGCAGTGCTCCTCCTGTTCCTCCATGCACAAAGGCGGAGTTGGCGGTCCTGCTGCTGGGTTGTTGCCCTCCTACGGCCCCCTCCACGTCTCCTGGTGTACTGGCCTGTCTCCTGGTAGCGCCTCCAGCCTCTGGACACTACGTTGACAGACACAGCAAACCTTCTGGCCAAAGCTCGCATTGATGTGCCATCCTGGATGAGCTGCACTACCTGAGCCACTTGTGTGGGTTGTAGAGTCCGTCTCATGCTACCACGAGTGTGAAAGCACAACCAACATTCAGAAGTGACCAAAACATCAGCCAGAAAGCATTGGTGCTGAGATGTGGTCTGTGGTCCCCACCTGCAGAACCACTCCTTTATTGGGGGGCGTCCTGATAATTGCCAATAATTTCCATCTGTTGTCTATTCCATTTGCACAGCAGCATGTGAAACTGATTGTCAATCAGTGTTACTTCCTAAGTGGACAGTTTGATTTCACAGAAGTTTGATTTATTTGGAGTTACATTCTGTTGTTTAAGTGTTCCCTTTATTTTTTTGAGCAGTGTATATAGCTTACATAAGGCGTCAGCATGTAGTCAGGCACCATGAGCCTGGCTGAGTGCTGTCAGGGCCACGGACCCTACACCGCGGCGCCTCCTAGGAAACAGGTAACGAGTAACGACATCTGACAGCACTCGTTTTGTGGCCTCACCAGGGCCGGCGTCAGCACCTGGCGCACCCGGGCAAGTGCCGGGGCCCTGAGCAGGTGGGGGGGCCCACTCGCCGTCAGAGACACCGGCGTGCTATGAGGGGCCCTGTGCCAGTGCCGGCGCCCACGAGTGGGCCCCCCCTGCTTGCTCAGGGCCCCAGCACTTGCAATACTTACCTCTCCCTGCTCCACCGCTGTGACGTCTTCCGCGTTTCCTGACAGTGACATTCAGGTCAGAGAGCGCGATGATGTCATGTCTGTGCGGTCATCGTGGTCTGTGTTAAAGGGGCCCACTGAGGCTCTTTCGCCCGGGGCCCACGAAAACCTGGAGCCAGCCCTGGGCCTATCAGTTTCCAAAAGCAACCAATCACAGTGCAGCGTTCATTCATTACTCTGCTCCGGTGAGACACACGCTCCACTCTGATTGGTCACAGTTTACCTGTTAGACAACATTGATAGCTGAATTTTCAGTCATCACGTTGTCATAAGGAAATAATGGGAAACTGGTGGAGTGGAATGTAGTGCGTCCGCTCAACTGGTGCTATCCTGCCTGCGCGAGCAAACGACTGGCCACCCATTAACCCCCACAACACAGACCGGGAGCCGCTCCATGGGGGGACGCCAAACGACAAAGATGGAGGGGGCTTGTTAGTCAGTGACATCCTTTCAGCATATGAGGGGTTAAGAACATAAATCATCAGCATACTCTGTGGCTGGTGTGGAACTAGAACTCCCAGCACACATAATCTGTTCTGCTTCGGGGACTCCCAGGATCGGGTATGATTTTCTTCAGTTTCTCTCTGGAGATCAGCGGCTCCTCCGGAGTGTGATGGACGCTTCTCTCCACTAGTGAAGGCCCAAGGCGACTCGTATGCAAGATGCGCTATACACTGTGTTCCAAATGATTATGCAAATAATATTTTCTCAGATTTTCCCAAATTACCTATATGAATTTCAGTCATTGTAATTTTCCAGTCTAATAACTATTAGAGCACAATTGAAAGGTTTTTGTATAAACTGCCTATGATAACAGGATATTTTGTAACAAATAAAACACTCAAACTGCGCTCACAATACATGTTCCAAATTATTCTGCACAGCAGAGTTTTCAACCTTTTCATTTTAATAAAGAACAAAAAAATGGTGATTTGTGAAATTATCAGCAGTAGCAGGTTCTTACAACCTGAAATCAAACAGTTTTCAACTCAAAACTTTATTCTAGGTGATGTTACATTTACACATAGGACCCCTTGTTGGAAAGGAGCTTCTGAACTCTCTCCTCCATTGAATTTGTCAGGTTTTGGATGGTTTCTGCTTCAATTGTTTTGCATGAGGACAGAATACCCTCCCAGAGCTGCTGCTTAGATGTGAACTGCCTCCCGCCATCATAGACACTCCTTCTGATGATGTTCCAGAGGTTCTCAATGGGGTTGAGGTCAGGGGAGCATGGGGGCCACACCATAAGTTTGTCCCCTTTTATGCCCATAGCAGCCAGAGATGCAGATGTGTTATGTGCAGCATGAGACGGTGCATTATCATGCATGAAAATGATCTTACTGCGGAATGCACGGTTCTTCTTCTTGAACCATGGCAGGAAGTGCTGTTTGAGAAACTCAACATACACTATGGAGTTCATCTTTACCCCTTCAGGGATCCTAAAGGGGCCGACAATCTCTCTCCCCATGATTCCAGCCCAAAACATTACTCCACCTCCTCCTTGTTGGCGCCGTAGCCGTGTTTGCATGGGGTGTCCATCAACCAGCCATCCTCCACTCCATCCATCTGGACCATCGAGCGCTGCACGGCACTCATCGGTAAACAAAACAGTTTTGAAGTCAGTCTTCATGTATTGTTTGGCCACTGGAGCCGTTTCTGCTTGTGTGCAGTGGATAGAGGAGGTCGACAGGATGGCTTACGCACAGCTGCAAACCTCTGAAGGACCCTGCATCTTGTTGTTCGGGGACGTTGGAGGCACCAGCAGCTTCAAAAACTTGTCTGCTGCTATGACAAGGCTTTTTTGCCGCTGCTCTTTTAACCTGACGTAATTGCCTGTAGGAAAGAGTCCTCAATTTTCCCTTATCAGCACGCACACGTGTGTACTGTGAATCAGCTACATACTTCTTGATTGTGCGATGATCACAATGAAGTGTCTTGGCAATGTTGATTGTAGTCATGCCTTGACCTAAACACTCCACAATTTGTTGCTTCTCAGCAGCCGACACATCCTTTTTCTTTCCCATTTTGGCAGCAAATGTAGGCTGCTTAATAATGTGGGACAGCCTTCTTAAGTAGTCTTGCCTTTTATTGGACACACCTGCCAAACTAATTAGCACAGGTGTCTGCAATTGCTTACAGTGATATAAAGAGCCCTGACACACATCACTATCAATGAGTTTACCTGACAAACAAAAAAATTCTTACCTTATCACTCCTAAACAAAGTTTGCATAATAATTTGGAACACAGTGTATGTACCCGCAGAGGCTCCTCCTCCAGGCTGGCCCCGGTGTGCTGCAGGTGGCGGACAATCCATCGTTCTTGAGGTTCAGCTTGGATTCTAATAGAGAAGGTAGTTTCCGGCACAGCCGACTTGATTTAATAAATTAGAATTTTTTTTACCAAGTCAGTTGTGCCGGAGACCATCATCTTCTCCATGACGGCTGCAGTCACCAGCATGTACGGCACCACTGGTCTGCAATCAATGCAGCGTCTTCATCCTTTCTCCCCACATAATCAGCACCACCTCCCCACCGCCACTTCTTGAGCCACCTTCCTCACCACCACTTCTTGTGCCACCTCCCCTCTTCCTCACCACCACTTCTTGCACCATCTCCCTCACCACCACTTCTTGAGCCACCTTGCTCTTCCTCACAGCCACTTCTTGCGTCACCTTCCTCACCGCCACTTCTTGCACCATCTCCCCTCTACCTCAGTGCCACTCTTGCGCCTCCTCTTCCACACTGCCTCTCTTGCGCCACCTCCACTTGTCCTCACTGCCACTTGTACCACCTCCCTCTTCCTTACTGCTGCTTCTTGCACCACCTCCCTCTTCCTCACCACCACTTCTTGTGCCACCTGCCCCTCTTCCTCACCACTTCTTGCGCCACCTCCCCTCTTCCTCACCACTTCTTGCGCCACCTGCCCTCTTCCTCACTGCCACTTCTTGTGCCACCTCCCTCTTCCTCACCACTTCTTGCGCCGCCTCCCCTCTTCCTCACCATCACTTCTTGTGCCATCTCCCCCTCTTCCTCACCACCTCCCCTCTTCCTCAAAACCACTTCTTGCACCACCTCCCCTCTTCCTCACCGTCGCTTGTTGCACCATCTCCCCTCTGTCACCGCCACTTCCCTTCTTCCTGTCACTGCCACTCTTGCGCCATATTCCCTCATCCTCACAGTTCTTACGCCACCTTCCCACCGCCACTTCTTGCGCTATCTCCCCTCTACCTCGCTGCCACTTCCCCACTGCCACTCTTGCGCCACCTCCCTCTTCCTCACTGCCACGTCTTGCACCATCGCCCTCTTCCTCATCACTTCTTGTGCCACCTCCCCTCTTCTTCACTGCCACTTCTTGCACCACCTCCCCGTCACTTGTTGCACCATCTCCCCTCTGTCACCGCCACTTCCCCTCTTCCTCACTGCCACTCTTGTCAAGACAGCAAAGATTAAGGCAGAGAGACTCATTGCCAGAGAAAGTAAAAATAATCCCAAAATATTCTTTAACTACATAAATAGCAAGAAACTAAAAAATGATAGTGTTGGTCCCCTTATAAATAGTCTGGGTGAAATGGTGGATGAGGATGAGGAAAAAGCCAATATGCTAAATGACTTTTTTTCAACTGTATTTACACAAGAAAATCCCATGACAGATAACATGATCAGAGATAAAAAAATTTCTCCATTAAATGTCACATGCTTAACCCAGCAGGAAGTACGGCGGCGTCTAAAAATCACTAAAGTTGACAAATCCCTGGGCCCGGATGGGATACACCCCCGAGTACTGCAGGAATTAAGTACAGTTATAGATAGACCTTTATTTTTAATCTTTAAAGATTCCATAATAACGGGGTCTGTACCACAGGACTGGCGTATAGCAAATGTGGTGCCAATATTCAAAAAGGGGGCAAAAACTGAACCTGGAAATTATAGGCCAGTGAGCTTAACATCTACTGTGGGTAAAATCCTGGAGGGTTTTTTAAGGGATACTATATTGGAGTATCTGAAGCTGAATAAGCTCATGACACAGTATCAGCATGGGTTTACGAGGGACCGTTCTTGTCAGACTAATCTGATAAGCTTTTATGAAGGGGTAAGTTCAGGACTGGACCAAGGGAACGTAGTGGACGTGGTGTTCATGGACTTCTCAAAAGCTTTTGATACAGTGCCACACAAAAGGTTGATACATAAAATGAGAACAATGGGGATAGGGGAAAATATGTGTAAGTGGGTTAAGAACTGGCTCATGGATAGGAAACAAAGGGTGGTTATTAATGGAGCACACTCGGACTGGGTCACGGTTAGCAGTGGGGTACCACAGGGGTCAGTATTGGGGCCGCTTCTCTTTAACATATTTATTAATGACCTTGTAGG
This sequence comes from Oophaga sylvatica, assembly GCA_033576555.1. NCBI lineage: Eukaryota > Metazoa > Chordata > Amphibia > Anura > Dendrobatidae > Oophaga > Oophaga sylvatica. The sequence continues at coordinate 546,263,647 of JARQOD010000005.1, forward strand.
GGGCATACAGAGTAGTATTTCAATATTTGCAGATGACACTAAACTCTGCAGGGTAATAAATACAGAGGAGGATAATTTTATATTACAGGAGGATTTATGTAAACTAGAAGCTTGGGCTGATAAATGGCAAATGAGCTTTAATGGGGATAAATGTAAGGTCATGCACTTGGGTAGAACAAATAAGATGTATAATTATGTGCTTAATTGTAAAACACTGGGCAAAACTGTCACTGAAAAAGACTTGGGTGTATGGGTGGACGACAAACTCACATTTAGTGGCCAATGTCAGGCAGCTGCTGCCAAGGCAAATAAAATAATGGGATGCAATAGACGAGGCATAGATGCTCATGAGGAGAACATAATTTTACCTCTATACAAGTCACTGGTGCGACCACACTTAGAATACTGTGTGCAGTTCTGGTCTCCGGTGTATAAGAAAGACATAGCTGAACTGGAGCGGGTGCAGAGAAGAGCGACCAAGGTTATTAGAGAACTGGGGGGTCTGCAATACCAAGACAGGTTATTACACTTGGGGTTATTTAGTTTGGAAAAACGAAAGCTTAGGGGTGATCTTATTACAATGTATAAATATATGAGGGGACAGTACAAAGACCTTTCTAATGATCTTTTTACTCTTAGACCTGTGACAGGGACAAGGGGCATCCTCTACGTCTGGAGGAAAGAAGGTTTAGCCATAATCACAGACGCGGATTCTTTACTGTAAGAGCAGTGAGACTATGGAACTCTCTGCCGTCTAATGTTGTAATGAGTGATTCCTTACTAAAATTTAAGAGGGGACTGGATGCCTTTCTTGAAAAGTATAATATTACAGGCTATATTCACTAGTTTCCTAGATACAGCGTTGATCCAGGGAGCTAGTCTGATTGCCGTATGTGGAGTCGGGAAGGAATTTTTTTCCCCAATGTGAAGCTTACTGTTTGCCACTTGGGTTTTTTTTGCCTTCCTCTGGATCAACATGTTAGGGCAGGTTAGGATAGGATATGAGGTGAACTAGATGGACTTAAAGTCTTCCTTCAACCTTAATAACTATGTTACTATGTTACATTTCCTTGTCCTTACACTTCTTGCGCCATCTCCCCTCTACCTCGCTGCCACTTCCCCACTGCCACTCTTGCACTACCTCCCCTCTTCCACACTGCCTCTCTGCACCAACTTTACTCGTCCTCACTTTTCTTGTGCCACCTCCCCCTCTCCCTGTCAGACACTTCTTGTGCCACCTCCCCCTCACAGCCACTTCTTGCGCCAACTCCCCCTCTTCCTCACAGCCACTTGTTGCGCCATCTCCCCTTTCTCACCGCCACTTCCCCTTTCTCACCACCACCTCCCCTCTTCCATTTGTTTTGCCATCTCCCCTCTTCCTCACTGCCACTCTTGCACCACCTCCCTCTTCCTCACTGTCACTTTTGCACCACCTCCCCTCTTCCTTACTGCCACTTGTTTTGCCATCTCCCCTCTACCTCACCACCACTTCCTCTCTTCCACTCTTGCCCCACCTCCCCTCTTCCTCACTGCCACACTTGCACCACCTCCCTCTTCCTCACTGCCACTCTTGCACCACCTCCGTTCCTCACTGCCACTCTTGCGCCACCTCCCCTTGTCCTGACACTTTTTGTGCCACCTCCCCTCTTCCTCACCGCCACTTGTTTTGCCATCTCCCCTCTTCCTCACTGCCACTTCTTGTGCCACCTCTCTTCGTCCTCACTGCCACTCTTGCACCACCTCCCTCTTCCTCACTGCCACTCTTGCACCACCTCCCTCTTCCTCACTGCCACTCTTGCACCACCTCCCTCTTCCTCACTGCCACTCTTGCACCACCTCCCTCTTCCTCACTGCCACTTCTTGCGCCAACTCCCCTTGTCCTCAACAATATTTCTTGCGCCATGTCCACTCCTCCGCACCACCACTTCTTGCCTTGGATTCTAATATTGCTGCTCGCTAGGGAGGGTTCACTCATGTATTATCATTAGAAGCTGTAACGTCCGGCTCCGAGCGCATCAGTCATGGGAACGAGGAAACGCTCCACTTGTGTGAGAGGAATCAGCACATTATATAGATATTGCTGCTCTCTGCACATGCCATTCTTCTCCTTCATACGTGCACTCAGACTGCAACCAATCTGTACAACCAGAGCTGCAGTGTAAAGTATGAGGGAAAAATGAGGAGATTGAGGCCCAGAAGAGATGGGAGAAGGGGGCTTAAATTTGCTCAGACTCCCACAGACACTGCAACTGGTGACCGAGAGTCACTGATCATAGAAAATAAAAAACTTTGAAGTACCAGTTGGGGAACACTCGAGACGTCTGGACTTTTGCGTGACAGCTGCTTCTGATAACTGTTTCCTCCAGGACAGGTGTGGTCAGATGTAAGTGCAGTTCTGAGACTGACCACAGGGTGGCAGCAGCACACCAGTTCACTATGTGACAGCTCAGCAGCCCAAGCCCATCTGCAGGCAAGCAGCGCCATCTTGTGGTCACACACAGAACTGACTCTTCAAGTATTAATTTTTGCCAACTTAATTTTTGGCATTTATCAAAAAATATCACATGGCCCCGACCGCACTGCTACAATGTAACCAAGTATCAAAATTCTGAGAAATTCTATAGGAGGAATGGACGGTTCTGTCGGTCATTGGCGGCAGCACATTGTGGGGGCACACGAGGACCCCACATCATCCTCTCTGGTCAGCCACCTCAGTGCCCGCAGTCAGGATCTAGTTAGTGCACGACGTTGTATATGATAATCTCTCTGCAATAAGAGGCCTCGCTGCCAACCAGGGCGAGTCCCTGCACCTTCTGGGGGCGACGCACCCTGAACCCTATGGCCGCCCGCATTACTAAGATCTTTATTCTTAAGGCTCGAGTTTTACTAAGCAGAATTGTGTTTTATTTCATCATTATTTTATTACTGCAGCAGCGACGCCGTCCGTCCCGAGCGCTGAACGTGGAGGCCGAGCGAGACAGAAAGAAAACACAAGAGCAAAAGATTAAACTTTATGTTTCCTTCAATCAAGAAATTCATTATAAAATCATCTGTAATTCATTAAATACAAAAGCAGGAAAGACGGAGGCACGAGGCACCTGACGCCTCACAGAGCGTAAACAGCATGTGTGTACAGGGAGGCACCTGACAGAGCGTATAAGGCACGTGGGTACAGGGAGGCACGAGGCGCCGACGCCTCACAGAGCATATACGGCAAGTGGGTACAGGGAGGCACGAGGCACCTGACGCCTCACAGAGCGTATACGGCAAGTGGGTACAGGGAGGCATGAGGCGCTGACACCTCACAGAGCGTATACGGCAAGTGGGTACACTGAGGCACGAGGCGCCGACGCCTCACAGAGCGTATACGGCAAGTGGGTACAGGGAGGCACGAGGCGCTGACACCTCACAGAGCGTATACGGCAAGTGGGTACAGGGAGGCATGAGGCGCTGACACCTCACAGAGCGTATACGGCAAGTGGGTACACTGAGGCACGAGGCGCCGACGCCTCACAGAGCGTATACGGCAAGTGGGTACAGGGAGGCACCTGAGAGCGTATAAGGCACATGGGTACAGGGAGGCACGAGGCACCTGACGCCTCACAGAGCATATACGGCAAGTGGGTACAGGGAGGCACGAGGCACCGACGCCTCACAGAGCGTATACGGCAAGTGGGTACAGGGAGGCACGAGGCACCTGACGCCTCACAGAGCGTAAACAGCACGTGTGTACAGGGAGGCACCTGACAGAGCGTATAAGGCACGTGGGTACAGGGAGGCACGAGGCACCTGACGCCTCACAGAGCGTAAACAGCACGTGTGTACAGGGAGGCACGAGGCACCTGACAGCGTATTAAGCACGTGGGTACAGGGAGGCATGAGGCGCCGACGCCTCACAGAGTGTATATGGCTTGTGGGTACTATTCTGCCCACCCAGAGTGAGGCACGAGGTGCTCAGTAACATCCCGCCTGCCAGCATCACTGGTGCCAGCATTTTATATATGGCATTAGCTGCCATCACCGTGATTGAGGCTTACAATGCACCAAACTCGTACCTCAATGATATCACCACCACCTGGCACGCAGCTTCACTACAGCCATCGGCCACGTCTGACATGATGGAGGCACGAGGCACCTGATGCATCCGGTGTATTCAGTATCTAATGAACACTCAGCATTTGGTACACGCAGCTTCTATCCACGCTGATATTAGGCGTCATTGACAGGACGGAGGCGCGAGGCACCGCACCCTACACCATCTCATCCAGTAAACAGATCATATGTGCAGTTAATAAAGGGACGGCGGACCTGACGGAGGCACGATAGTTAATATTTGGTATGTGCACACAGAGGCGTGAGGCACCGGAGATCTGTCAGCGCTCGGTATGTGACTTCAGGCAGGATCTTGTGACACCAGACAGCAGACAGGAGGGAATGCTGGGAAACTGGTGGAGCAGAATGTTGTGCAGCCAGTGACGCTCCTGCCCCGAAACAGGACTGACCGGCTGCTCGTTAACCCCTGCAGTACAGGAACTGCGCCCCTGAGAGACACCAGACAACGAAGGGACACGGGCGATATGGTGAGATTAGTCTGTGCCCCCCTCCTCCTCCCAGCAAACAACAGGTTATGTCATCGGCCAACACTGTTCTGTGGAACTACATCTCCCAGCATGTCCTGACCGCTGCAGCCCAGTGGTGTCGCACATAACTGTGGGGTTTTGGCTGCTGTCTCCGCTGCGGCAGTGACCGCCATCCTGCTGTGGTCGGGCGCCGCCTCCAAGTAGGAAAATGGAAAAGTCAAGAAAATAATTTACGTTTAACAAATTTACTTCTTTTCCTGGAAGAACCAGGATGGCGGCTCCGGGATCGTCACGAGGCACTCGGCATAACAAGCAGCGATTCCCGTGGGGTCCGTGACGGGTGCAGATCCCCCCGAGCGGCAGTAATCCCTGAGTATGGATTGGTCATTGTCAGGACACCGGCATTCAGAGCCGGGCATAAGACTGGCACAGTGTGTGGTCCCGGATGTCCCCCCAGCCGCCGTTTTTCATGGCCGGGGGGTTGCGCACTTCTTGCTGCCGGGTGGCTACAGTCATGGTCTTTGGGAAGAGTTGGCCGCTCAGTTCCCGCACTTTTGCCCGCAGAGACTGGGAGGCGGCGTCGATATTGGAGCAGGGCCCGGAGCGCCCGCACATGCCGCCGTCCTCAGCCTTGGTGGGCAGAGTCAGCACTCGCGGCAGGCGGGCGGACAGCACCTTCAGCGGGTGCGCCAGGCAGGCGGCAGAGACGTGCTGTAAGCTCCAGTCCCAGTTGTAGTCATCGTAGGTGCAGAACTCTGCCAGGCAGCCCATCAGCTGGTAGTACGTCTCTCGTGGCACGGTGATGGCAGCGCTGTGCCGCGAGGCCACAAAGCTGCTCAGCTCCATCTGCTGCGGCTCCGGGGTGGGCTCCGGCACACTGATGCCCCCCAGGCTCAGCATGTGGCAGCCTTCCTCCCGGCATTGCTTCTGCATGAGTCGCAGGACGTGGAGCCAGTCCGGGAGCAGGTAGCTGCCCTCCTCTAGGAACAGGACGTGCTCACTGTGCCCGCTCAGCTCCCGCACCCGCTCCCAGGTGAAGTGCAGCTTCCACCACCAGTGATGCTTGTCTTGGGTGAAGACGGCCTCCCGGTAGTGCCCGTGGCTGTCGGGGTACTCCGCGTTGGTGCAGCCCTTCAGCAGGGCAGACTCTTTGGGCATATCCCGCGGGCAGTCGGCTGGGTCACTGCCAGGAAACTCATTCGGGTAGAAGCTCAGGCTGTACGGGAAGTAGACTGGCAGCACCCGGCAAAAGTCTATGGACCTCATGGCGTCGGTGGCCTCTGGGCACGGCTGCTCCATGCTCAGCACCAGCAGGATGCGGCCGGTGGCACCGGGCCCAGCGCTCTGCAGAGACTCAGCCAATAACTGCAGCCTGGAGCCACTGCCTGGGCCCCCGCGGACCTGCACCACCACCACCAGCTCCGGCCGACCAGGAAACAGTTCTGCGTTGAGGACCGGCTGGCGCAGGTTGTTATGGTACGCTGCCAGTCTCATCTGTAGCGGAGGGCCCTGCGGCGGCCGGAAACCAGACGGGTCTCTCCTCTCACCGGACAGCGGCTCTGTGGGGAGAGGGTCATCCAGACGGGAGGACGTGAGCAGCAGCCAAGTGCCGAATGCCATCCCCAGGAGCAGCAGCAGGGCGGCGATCTTCTTCTTGTGCAGCGTCAGCCGCATGGCAAGAGATGGGCGCAACGGGGGAGGGGACGGGACTGAGAGCTCAGCTAACAAGTGCACCCCTGTCCTGCCTCAGCCGAGGCCCTGCGATCGCACCAGCAGCCCCCAATATTCACCCCCTGTACCCCACTATACACCCCCTGTACATACACTGTGCCAGCAGCCCCAATATACACCCCCTGTCCCCCACTGTATACCCCTGTACATACAGTGCCAGCAGCCCCCAATATACACCCCCTGTACATACACTGTGCCAGCAGCCCCCAATATACACCCCCTGTACCCCACTGTATACCCAGTGACCAATATACACCCCTGTACCCCACTATATACCCACAGTGCCCAATATACACCCCCTGTACCCCACTATATACCCACAGTGCCCAATATACACCCCCTGTACCCCACTATATACCCACAGTGCCCAATATACACCCCCTGTACCCCACTATATACCCACAGCCCCCAATATTCACCCCCTGTACCCCACTGTATACCCACAGTGCCCAATATACACCCCCTGTACCCCACTATATACCCACACTGCCCAATAAACACACCCTGTACCCCACTATATACCCCTGTACATACACTGTGCCAGCAGCCCCCAATATTCACCCGCTGTATACTACACCATACCAGTACCCCCCAATATACTCCCTGTACCCCACTATCTACCCCTGTTCCCTGCACACCCCGCTATACAGCCCTGTACATCACAGCCCCCTCACACTCCGCTCAGTCGCCCCTTCTGGCCCCGGTTACTCCGTTTCTCCGGCAGTGTCCGCCCCTCCCGGACTCCGCAGCTCCTCAGTCTCCGCCGCCCGCGGCTCCTCCGTCCTCCAGGTACCGAACACCTGAACGGACTTTACCCGTCCACGGGCTGCGTGACGTCACGCCCTGACCACCAATCACACAGCACTGACGGCGCACTGAGCGGCGGGACCGCCCACAGGGGAGTGTCCTGCACAAACTTTCCGCCAATGAGGAACGAGGTGAATGCCGGGTCAGCCATGTTTACTAAGGGCAGAGCCGCCAGTACGTCAGCAAGTTCCTTATTAAACGTCAGCGCATGAGTTAATAGAGGGTAGGGGAGGGGGTCCCAGCCATAAAGGGATGGGGGGGGGTCCCAGCCATAAAGGGATGGGGGGGGGGGTCCCGGCCATAAGGGGATTAGGGGGGTCCCGGCCATAAAGGGAGGGGAGGGGGTCCCAGCCATAAAGGGATGGGGGGGGGTCCCGTCCATAAGGGGATTAGGGGGGGTCCCGGCCATAAAGGGAGGGGAGGGGGTCCCAGCCATAAGTGGAGGGGAGGGGAGGGGGGTCCCGGCCATAAAGGGAGGGGAGGGGGTCCCGGCCATAAAGGGAAAGGGGGTCCCGGCCATGAGGGAGGGGGTCATAAGGGAGGGGGTCTCGGCCATAAAGGGAGGGGAGGTCCTGTCCATAAGGGGATGGGAAGGGGGGTCCCGGCCATAAAGGGAGGGGGGGGTCCCGTCCATAAGGGGAGGAGGGGGGATCCCGGCCATAAGGGGAGGGGAGGGGGTCCCGGCCATGAAGGGATGGGAAGGGTCCCGGCCATAAGGGGATGGGAGGAGGGGCAGCACGGTGGCTCAGTGGATAGCACTACAGCCTTGCAGAGCGCTGGAGTCCCACCAAGGACAACATCTACAAGGAGTTTGTATGTTCTCCCCGTGTTTGCGTGGGTTTCCTCCGGTTTCCTCCCACACTCCAAAAACATACAGATAGGGAATCTAGATTGTGAGCCCCTTTGGGGACAGCGATGATAATGTGTGCAAACTGTAAAGCGCTGCGGAATATGTTAGCGCTATATAAAAAAAAAAAAAAAATAAAGAAGGGTCCCGGCCATAAAGGGAGGGGAGGGGGTCCCGGCCATAAAGGGAGGGGGGTCCCATCCATAAGGGGAGGGGAGGGGGTCCCGTCCATAAAGGGAAGGGAGAGGGTTCCGTCCATAAGGGGATGGGAGGGGGGTCCCGGCCATGAGGGGGCTGACATTCCGGGCTCCAGGACTGGATACAATAGCAGATGTCTATGGCCCTGTGCACACGGTCAGTATTTGTAGCCGGCAGCGGGGGAGGATACAGAAGTGCTGACAGTTTCTATTACACTTTTCCTGTTTCACTCTTAGTTTTGGCTACAAATACTGATGTAAAATACTGACCGTGTGAACGTGGCCCAAGCCGACGCCCGACTTGGCGCAGACAAAAAGTTTTTCAGTTTTTCTCCTTTTATTGTCACAGAAAAGTGAATAAGTCGCAGTTCACTTTATGTCTGAGATGGCGACGCCGCTGACAACTGATCTGCAGCGGCCGGCGGGACACGGGTCACACGACGGGCAGACCATCGGGGCGACGCGTCTGTCATCAGCGGCTACTCGGCCCGTAAAGGATGACGACTCGCAGGATAGTCACCGTTCAGCGTCTCTGACATTGAAGTCTATGGCAAACGAGTTGCCTGTGACTGGCGATAAAAACCCAACACATTGGGACCACGAGAGTCTGCGCTGCAGGAGGTCGGAACGGAAACCAGCAGATGTGGCGTCACCAATGAAGGACGACAGCGGCACCTGCGTAACAGGAGGATGACCGATAATGCGAAAAAAAGGCCGGCGCCATAGTGCGCAAATCCTTCATAAAGTGAGCCCCATATAATGCTCCATACAGTATGAGCCCCATATAATGCTCCATACAGTATAATGAGCCCCATATAATGCTCCATACAGAATAATGAGCCCCATATAATGCTCCATACAGAATAATGAGCCCCAATAATGCTCCATACAGAATGAGCCCCATATAATGCTCCATACAGTATGAGCCCCATATAATGCTCCATACAGAATAATGAGCCCCATATAATGCTCCATACAGAATAATGAGCCCCATATAATGCTCCATACAGAATGAGCCCCATATAATGCTCCATACAGTATGAGCCCCATATAATGCTCCATACAGAATAATGAGCCCCATATAATGCTCCTGTCATGTACAGTGTACAGTTCCTATAGCGTCTTGTGCTTGGGTGCGAGGAAAACACAGGAGACATAGGTTGAAATGAAATGACTTGTATTACTTCATACAAGCATGCAGAAAAGTTCACACAGTTTGCAGGAACAGCGACAGGAGACACAGCAGGCCAGAGTAACTTCAAGCACTACAATAAATCTCCAAAGCAGGTTCAGGATCTCTTCTCTGTACCGTAATTCCTCTGCAAACATGGATTCACCAAACAGCAGGTTTCCAGAGTCCAAAAGTGTTCCAAGGTTCCTCAGTAGGAAATAGCTGGAGTCCAAAATCCTAGGTTTCCAGGAGTCAGGTCACAGGCTGACTGAGGCTTGATTCAGGAGCACTGATTGTTCAGCTGAGGCTGCTTAAGAAGCAAGAGGGAAGAATCAGGGCGGGAACATGAAAACTGGAAACTCCATATTGACTGAGGGCAAGAGCTGCAGAAAGACAGAAAGCAAAATGGCCGACGGAAAACTGAGTTTCAAGGAACATGTCAGAGACAAAGAACCTTACATTACTCCCGCCTTAGGGACAACCTCCGGATGACCTCAGACCAGGCTTGTCAGGGTACCTCTGATGAAACTGGCGGAGCAGGCGAGGAGCATTTACATTATTGACTGGTTCCCATGAGTTGTCCTCCACTGGGTAGCCCTGCCATTTAATCAAATATTGCAACTGATTTCTGTACAACCTGGAATCTAGAATCCTTTCCACCATAAATTCTTCCTGACCATCGACCAGCACTGGGTCAGGGCAAGGAGAAGAGCGTCCAGGAAACGTATTGGGTGTTGCAGCCTTTAGTAGGGATACATGAAAGACAGGGTGGATTCTCATAGTTCTGGGCAGTTGAAGACGACAAGCAACAGCACTTATAATCTTATTGATCTTATAAGGTCCAATGTACTTATGTCCCAACTTAGACGATGGAATCTTTAATTTAAGATTTCTGGTTGACAGCCAGACCAAATCTCCTACCTTGAAAGCTGGTGCAGGTTTACGAAATTTATCTGCTGCTTTCTTGTACCTTTCCTGAGCCAATTCTAGATTTTCCTTTAGAAGATCCATATTCTTTTGTAAAGACGTGATTCTTTCAGCCACTGCTGGTAAAGGCGTTTCTATGGGAAATCGAGGAAGAATGTTAGGATGATAACCTAGATTGGAGTAAAAAGGAGACTGCTTAGTGGAGGCACTCTGAGAGTTGTTATAAGAGAACTCAGCCAGTGGAAGTAGATCCACCCAATCATCCTGTAGGTGGCAGATAAAGCAGCGGAGATACTGCTCCAGGGTTTGATTGGTTCGTTCTGTCTGTCCATTAGTCTGGGATGAAAAGCAGAAGAAAGGTTTACATTAATGTCCAATGCTGCACAGAAATTTTGCCAAAACCTTGAAGTGAATTGCACCCCTCGATCCGAAATGACCTCATCCGGTACTCCATGTAAGCGAAACACATTCTTAATCATCAAGTCTGATGTCTGTTTTGCAGTGGGTAAGCCGACACAAGGGATAAAATGAGCTGCCTTTGTTAGACGATCAACCACCACTAGAATGGTGTTCTTCCCCTGAGAGGTTGGTAACTCCACAATGAAGTCCATAGAAATGGATCCCCACGGGCGGGACGGGGTGGGAAGAGGTTGTAACAGACCAGTTGGTGAGGAGCGAGGTGTTTTGCATCTTGCACAGACTTCACATGAAGTGACATAGTTTAAAACATCTTTCCTGTAAGTGGGCCACCAAAGGAAACGAGAAAGAAATTCTTGTGTCTTTAGAATTCCCCTATGCCCGGCTATCTTGGAATCGTGGATGAGTTGCAATACTCTCAATCTGACTGTTTCAGATATATACAGACGTTGTCCCTGAATCCACACACCATTCTTAAAGACAAGACTTACGTCCCTTGGGGGTTGAGCCAACAAAGAATCCGCATGGTATGCTTCCTTGATGTCCTTAAGTAGGTCTTGATTATGAATCACTCCCAGGAATCTAGAGTCAGGAAGAATAGTCTTAGGAGGAGTAAGTGGACGTGTCTCTGCTGAATGAATCCTAGAGAGTGCATCAGCCTTTCCATTGCGCGATCCTGGTCTATAAGAAATGACAAAATTAAATTGGTTTAGGAAAAGATTCCAGCGAGCCTGGCGAGGAGTCAGGCACTTAGCCGACCTGATAAATTCAAAGTTACGATGGTCTGTCAGGACGACTATTTGCTGTGCAGCTCCCTGAAGAAGGTGTCTCCATTCCTTGAAGGCGGCAATAATGGCCAACAATTCTCTATTGCCCACATCGTAGTTCCTCTCAGCCGAAGACAACTGCTGGGAAAAGAAGGCACAGGGATCCAAGACATTCTTCTCACCTGTTCTCTGAGAGAGTATAGCTCCAACGGCACAGTCTGAAGCATCCACCTCTATTATGAAGGCAAGCTCGGGGTTGGGATGTACTAAGATAGGTGCGGTGGTAAATTTATCCTTTAAACAGGAAAATGCTTCCTGGGCTTGGGGAGTCCAGGAAAACCTAGACTGTTTCCGGGTAAGTTGGGTGATAGGTGACACTACCTCAGAAAAATTCCTAATGAAACGTCTATAGAAGTTGGCAAACCCGATGAAGCGCTGCACCTCCTTCACATTTCTAGGAATTGGCCAATCCTTGATGGCTTGGGTCTTGCTTCCATCCATACTAATCCCTTGCGTAGATAGTACATACCCCAGAAATTGAATTTCGGTCCTATGGAATTCACATTTTTCAAGTTTGATGTAGAGATGGTTTTGTCTTAGACGTTCCAAGACCATTCTCACATGTCCATGATGTTCCTCTGTGGAGTTAGAAAAAATTAGAATATCATCCAGATAAATCACCACAAATGTATCTAGGAGATCCCTGAAGATATCATTCACGAAGTGTTGGAAAGTGGCTGGGGCGGTACTCAGACCAAAAGGCATAACTAGATATTCAAAGTGTCCATAGCGTGACCTGAATGCAGTCTTCCATTCATCCCCAGGTCTAATACGGACCAAGTTATAGGCCCCACGGAGATCCAGTTTAGAGAAAATTTTGGCATGCCGCACTCTCTCCAACAACTCAGGGATTAAAGGCAATGGATAACGGTTTCTAATAGTAACCTTATTGAGTTCCCTATAGTCTATGCAGGGTCTTAGAGATCCATCTTTCTTCTTCACAAAGAAGATGGGTGCACCTGCGGGAGATGAAGAGGGGCGTATGAAGCCCTTGGCTAAATTTTTGTCTATATAATCCTTCAAAGCTTTTAGCTCGGGCCCCGCTAGGGGGTAGATCTTACCAAAAGGTATCTCTGCTCCAGGCAATAATTCAATTGGACAATCATATGGACGGTGAGGAGGAAGCTGATCAGCGTTCTTCTTGTCACATAAATCCACATAGTCCTGGTATACAGCTGGTAGTTCAGGGACTGACATGGTTCCTTTAGGAACAGAGCAAGCTGAAACTCCTTGACTCATCTGTTTCTCCGGAAAGTGTAATTCCTTGGTCTCCCAGTTAATCGTAGGATTCTGCGCCTGCAGCCATGGTAGCCCTAGAATAATGGGAAAGTGGGGAGAAGAGATAAGCAAAAAAGACATTTTCTCCTGATGATCTTTACCCATAAGGACCCTCAAAGGCTCTGTTTCTTGATCCACTGGTCCAGAAGTCAGTAGAGAGCCATCCACAGTCTCCATCTGTATTGGAGTAGCCTTCTTCACTGAACGTATCCCCTGTTTCAGAGCAAAGGAGATATCCATAAAATTTCCACTTGCTCCTGAGTCGATCATAGCAGAGCTAGACACCCAGACTGAGTCAACCCAGAGTTTGATGGAAAGGAAGCAATGAGAATTATTTCTTTTACAACTCAGCTGGGACACCGCTGAGGAAACTTGAAAAATTGCAGCGTTTATACCGTCATCGTCCCCAGAACTAACAGAGTTTAAGTCCGAGAAATCAAGATCTCTTGCAGCAGATCTCTCTGGAGCCTGAGGCTCGGACATGACAGAGCTCCTCTCGCAACACTCACAATGAATGAGTGCTGCAGTAGTCTTACGAGAACGGCTGGGGCAGTTTATAATGAAGTGCCCTGACTTACCACAGTAGAAACATACGGATTTTTGTGTTACTCACCGTAAAATCCTTTTCTCCGAGACGCTCATTGGGGGACACAGGACTGTGGGTGTATGCTACTGCCGCTAGGAGGCTGACACTAAGTAAACATAAAAAAAGGTTAGCTCCTCCTCCGCCGTATACACCTCAGCACTGGCCGCAGGCAAACCCAGTTTAGTGCAAAAAGCAGTAGGAGGCTAAAAAATAAATCAAGAGTTAACACAGATACAGTATATCCAGAAGAAAAAACTGCTGATACCAACTTAAGGAGAATAGAGTTAACTCAATATAAAGCCAGCCGGCTATAAGGGAGGGTGCTGTGTCCCCCAATGAGCGTCTCGGAGAAAAGGATTTTACGGTGAGTAACACAAAAATCCGTATTTCTCCTTCGTCTCATTGGGGACACAGGACTGTGGGACGTCCCAAAGAAGTCCCTTGGGTGGGAAATCGACTCCACAGTGTAATTTATAACAGGCATTGCCTATAGGTGCGCAACCGCGCCCTGAAGAATCCTTCTCCCCAGACTGGCATCCGCAGAAGCCTGGGTATGGACATTATAATGCTTGGAAAAAGTATGCAGACTGGACCAGGTTGCTGCTTTACAAACCTGTTCCACCGAAGCCTGATGCCGAAGGGCCCAGGAGGCACCCATCGCTCGGGTGGAGTGAGCCTTGATCCCTGCGGGAACTACCGCGCCTCTGATGCGGTAAGCCTCCTGAATGGCTAACCGAATCCACCTAGCCAAGGTTGATTTAGAGGCAGCGAGTCCCTTCCTGCGACCCTCAGGGAGAACAAACAGCGTGTCCGTCTGCCGAAAGGACGCCGTCCGAGAAACATATCTCCTGAGTGCTCTCACCAGATCCAGCGTATGGAGAGCCTTCTCCACTCGGTGCGTCGGAGCTGGGCAAAATGAGGGCAAAACAATGTCCTCATTAATATGAAAAGAGGACACGACCTTAGGCAAAAAAGGTGGTGTTGGTCTGAGCACCACCTTATCCTGATGGAAAAGCAAGTACGGAGCTCGACAAGACAGTGCGGCCAGCTCCGAAACCCGCCTTATGGATGTTATGGCTACCAAAAACACCACTTTCCAGGAAAGAAATGACAGAGAAACCTCCTGCAAAGGTTCAAAAGGAGACTCCTGCAGGACTCCCAGGACTAGATTAAGATCCCAAACATCTAAGGGAGCCTTGTAGGGGGGAACTATATGGACAACCCCTTGAATAAAGGTCCTAACCTGAAAATTAGACGCGATTCTTCGCTGAAAAAGCACTGATAAGGCTGATATCTGGCGTCTAAGCGTACTTGGTGCTAGACCTGAATCTAGGCCTGCCTGGAGAAATGACAGAATGTTTGGAATTGAAAACCGAAGCGGGGAACAACCATGTTCCCTGCACCAAGCAAAAAAGACCTTCCAAGTACCGTGGTAGATGCGAGCCGAAACGGGCTTTCGGGCGTTAGCCATCGTTGCGGCGACCTTTTTAGAGAAACCAGCCCTGGTTAGGATCCAAGATTCAACGGCCAGGCCGTCAAACACAGGACCGCTAAGTTCTGGTGGTAAATTGGGCCCTGGGAGAGAAGGTCCACGCGCTCTGGCAGTCGCCAGGGAGCGTCGGCGAGCAATTGTACCAGCTCCGCGTACCATGAGCGACGCGGCCTATCCGGAGCGATTAATATCGCAGGAACCCCCTCTATCCTGATCTTTCTGATCACCCTTGGGAGAAGGGCTATTGGTGGAAACAAGTATGGAAGATGAAACTGATTCCATGGTAGGACCAGAGCGTCTACTGCAAATGCCTGCGGATCCCGGTACCGGGAGACGAAGTTGGGCACCTTGGCATTTATCTTGGAAGCCATCAGGTCCACATCTGGGGTTCCCCAGCGTCGGCATATCTGCTGAAAAATCTCGGGATGAAGTGACCATTCCCCTGACGCTATGCCGTGACGGCTGAGAAAATCCGCAGCCCAGTTTTCCTCGCCCGGAATGTGGACCGCTGAAATCACAGAGTGATTTACCTCTGCCCAAGTCAGAATCTGTTTTACCTCGTGCATGGCCGCCCTGCTGCGGGTACCTCCCTGATGGTTTATGTATGCCACTGCCGTGGCATTGTCCGATTGTATTCTGACTGGGTGGCCCGCCAGATGCTGGTGAAAATGCCTCAGAGCCAGCCGAATAGCTCGGATCTCTAAAATATTGATCGGGAGGGTCGATTCCTGCTGAGACCAAGTTCCCTGGGCTGTGTGGTGACGAAACACTGCTCCCCATCCGAGCAGGCTGGCATCTGTTGTGACAACCAACCAGAAATTTGGAGGAAACAACCGACCCTGTCGAAGAGTGGAACTCCTCGTCCACCACATAAGAGTCTGTCTGACCTGCAGGGACAGACGGCACCGAAGATTGAGGGAATAAAGGCTCCCGTCCCATACTGCCAAGAGTGCATGTTGAAGGGGCGAAGATGAAATTGGGCAAATGGAATCGCCTCGATTGCTGCCACCATCCTTCCTAGGACCCTCATGCAAAACCGGATGGTGTGAGGAATTGGTTGGCGAAGGATCCGTACCTCTTGACGGAGAACCAAGGCCTTGTCTTGAGGAAGAATTATCAACCCCTGAGCGTGTCACGCTGTATAGCAGATATATATATGTGATGTCAGTAATCTATATCAAAAGGGCAACATACTATATAACATGCGCATAGATATATGATAACATAGATTTACCTGACAGAATGTCCAGAGGGTCAAAACGGAATCCGTTATACGCTGTCTCCGGCTAGAGGGTGACCGGGGTCTAAGCTGACCCTAAACTGGGGTACTAACTAATCCCTCAACCTGGAGGTACTGTTAAAGGTACAGAGGTCCAGGCCACCAGCGTAAACCCTGTCTCCTATCAATCCCTGCCAACTGTATTCTAGTCCTAAGGAGGACCCTGAATACCACCAAAGGGAATGAACAGGTAACGGTTAATGAACAGAAAGACAAACAACAAAGACAAGAAATAAAGTAAATAAAGTCTTACATACAACACTCACACACAGTAGGAACACCTAAGGTCTCAGAGATAAACTATAAGCTATAAGAGTAAAAACAACTAAGGAGCTCTTAGCTTAAATATTCTCAGAACCGATCCAGTCTGCTAAACTACATGAATGCTTTCACCGGCGTCTAACACCCAGACTGGCAGAAATATAAAGGAAACTAATTAGAACATAATCAAAAGCAGCCGGGCGAGGCTGCACCTAGCCTTAGCAAAGAGCTAGGAAAAATTAACTCTCTCATTACCAAAAAACAAAGAAACAGCAGCTCAGCTGTGAGAAGTCAGAATGTGCAATCGCGACGATCTTCATGGCGATGCACCCATGACAGTACCCCCCCTTCTACAAGGGGCCTCCGGACCCTCATGACCAGGTCTGTCCGGGTGAGTTGTGTGAAAGGTCCGAACCAATCGATCTGCGTTAACATCAGACGCAGGGACCCACGTCCCCTCCTCAGGACAATACCCCCTCCACTGAACTAAGTACTGAAGGGATCGGCGACTGAGACGTGAGTCAATGATTTTCGACCCATGAATCTCCACGTTATCATTGACCACCACTGAAGGAGGTAGAGGTGACGGTATGACTGGTGCCACATACTTTTTAAGTAATGACTTGTGAAACACATTATGATTTTTAAACGTAGGAGGGAGGTCCAGACGAAATGCCACAGGATTAATTATGGAACTGATCCTGTACGGCCCGATGAATCTGGGACCCAACCTCCAAGAGGAAACTTTACGTTTTATATTCCTGGTAGACAACCAAACCAGATCGTTCACCTTCAGATCTAGACCAGAAACTCTCCTCCTATCAGCCATCCGTTTGTAACGGTTCCCCGTAACCTTCAGTCTTAAGCGATCTGGAACTATCAGTCTCCCTGGAAGTCCCACAGGGGCGTCCCCCTGAGCCCCCAATACCTCCCCCTCAAGCTCAGAGCATACAGCTGACACTACAACTCCCTCCTGAGGAATAGGAACCGGATCATCCGTCTTCCCGGCCCTTGGGAAAGTACGAGATAAGGCATCAGGAAGCAACTTTATTGAGCAGTCATATGCGCGATAAGGAGGAAACTCTTTACACCCCTCCTCTGAGAACATCTCCCCAAAGTCCTCCAGAAAAGGAGACAAAGTCCTAGGCACAACCGCACCGATGACCGTGCTCATGCAGTTATTCTTGCAAAATTCACCCCACTGGCTTATCTTTCTGGATTGCCAATCAATCACTGGGTTATGTTTAGCCAACCAAGGAAGTCCCAACACAATAGGAGTAGGTAGACTCTCCAACACATAACAAGACAATTGCTCTTTATGTATTGCCCCTACTCGAAGATCTATGTTATGAACAGCTTGTACCAAGCTACCTTGACCAAGAGGTCTAGAATCAATAGAGAGTATAGGGACCGGTTTGGCCAATACACTCAGTTGCATACCATGCACCTGGGCAAACCGAGCGTCCACCAAATTAGCCCCGGACCCACTATCAAGAAAAACAGAAATCCTCTCAGTTCTAGTACCAATCACCATCTCCGCAGGCACGAGAAACTGAGAGGGATTTGGGGACGAAATACACACTCCCAGGTTAACTCCTTGGCTCAAAGAGGTCCGGGATGGACACCCCCCAACAAAATGTCCCTCTCTCCCGCAAAAGAAACACCTTCTAGTCTTGCGGCGCACCGCCGATTCCCTCCTACAAAATGATGTCCCTCCCAACTGCATGGGTTCCTCAGAACAGACCAGGGGAACCTCAGTATAAGGGACTTTAGTAGTAGGTGGAGTCATCATGGGGGGCGGAGTTACCTCGCGTCTTCCCCGAAGTCGTCTATCAATGCGAATAGCGAGGGCCATAGCAGCCTCCAGTGATGGAGGAGAATCATACTGAGCCAACACATCTTTTAATTTGTCAGACAACCCTTGACAAAACTGGCTCCTAAGAGCTGGGTCATTCCACTGAGTATCTGTTGCCCATCTACGGAACTCAGAAGAATATTCCTCCGCTGGACGATTTCCTTGCCGTATTTTACGTAACCTTGTTTCAGCAAGGGAGACTCGATCCGGATCATCATATACCAGACCCAGGGCAGTAAAAAATCGATCCACTGACTGGAGATCTGGGGAGCCTGGAGGAATAGAGAACGCCCAAGATTGAGGGTCCCCTTGTAAGAGCGAGATAACAATTCCCACCCTCTGCTCTTCACTCCCAGATGACCGAGGCCGCAGCCGAAAGTACAATTTACATGCCTCCCGGAAAGTAAAAAATTTGTCCCGCCCACCAGTGAACCTGTCCGGGAGAGCAACCTTAGGTTCAGATCTGGTTTGCTCCGGGAGGGACAAAACCTTGGACTTAATGTCTGCAAATTCCATGGACAACCCCTGCAACTGCCGGGCCAGCTGGGCTACTGGATCCATGACAGCTGGGGAGAATCTTTAGTTGGGCCGGTGAAAATGTCACGCTGTATAGCAGATATATATATATGTGATGTCAGTAATCTATATCAAAAGGGCAACATACTATATAACATGCGCATAGATATATGATAACATAGATTTACCTGACAGAATGTCCAGAGGGTCAAAACGGAATCCGTTATACGCTGTCTCCGGCTAGAGGGTGACCGGGGTCTAAGCTGACCCTAAACTGGGGTACTAACTAATCCCTCAACCTGGAGGTACTGTTAAAGGTACAGAGGTCCAGGCCACCAGCGTAAACCCTGTCTCCTATCAATCCCTGCCAACTGTATTCTAGTCCTAAGAAGGACCCTGAATACCACCAAAGGGAATGAACAGGTAACGGTTAATGAACAGAAAGACAAACAACAAAGACAAGAAATAAAGTAAATAAAGTCTTACATACAACACTCACACACAGTAGGAACACCTAAGGTCTCAGAGATAAACTATAAGCTATAAGAGTAAAAACAACTAAGGAACTCTTAGCTTAAATATTCTCAGAACCGATCCAGTCTGCTAAACTACATGAATGCTTTCACCGGCGTCTAACACCCAGACTGGCAGGAATATAAAGGAAACTAATTAGAACATAATCAAAAGCAGCCGGGCGAGGCTGCACCTAGCCTTAGCAAAGAGCTAGGAAAAATTAACTCTCTCATTACCAAAAAACAAAGAAACAGCAGCTCAGCTGTGAGAAGTCAGAATGTGCAATCGCGACGATCTTCATGGCGATGCACCCATGACAGAGCGGTGTCGAAATTCATCCCTAAAAAGGTGATCTTCCGAGATGGCACGGGAGATGACTTCTTCATATTCACCAGCCACCCCAGGCGAGCAAGGGTGTCTAACGTAATGTTGACACTTTCCTCGCAGGTCTGAAAAGACGGACCCTTGATGAGGAGGTCGTCTAAGTAAGGCAGGATGACTACCCCCCTGGAGTGCAGAATGGACACAACAGCAGCCATGACCTTTGTGAACACCCTGGGGGCTGTGGCTAGCCCGAAAGGCAAGGCTGCGAACTGAAGATGAAGTTTGCCGACGGCAAACCGAAGAAATCTCTGATGAGGAGGAAATATGGGGATGTGAAGATAGGCATCCTCAATGTCTATTGATGCTAGAAATTCCCCTTTTTCCATGGCTGCAATGACAGAACGGAGAGACTCCATTCGGAAATGACGAATTCTGACAAACCGGTTCAGTCGCTTTAGATCCAGAATGGGTCTTACGGTACCGTCTTTTTTGGGTACAATGAACAGGTTGGAATAAAACCCCTGACCCTTTTCGATTTCCGGAACAGGTACAACAACCCCGCTGTGCCGAAGAGACTCGACCGCCCTGAATAAGGTGCGAACCCGAGATTCCTCCTTGGGAAGGCGCGAGGGAAAAAAACGATTTGAAGGAAGGCTGGTAAATTCTATTTTGTACCCCGAGGAGACTACCTCTCTGACCCACTCGTCGTGAGTAATTGATAGCCAAATGGGGCGAAACCAGAGTAAGCGGCCGCCTACTCTGGATAAATTGACCGGATTCTGCCTCCAGTCATTTGTCCGAATTTTTCTGGGGTTTGGACCCTCTAGATCTTGGTTGTTGAGATCGCCCTCTTCCCAGAGGGTTGGTCCTGTAGGAGACCTGACGATCTCTGGCTTGATTAGGCCGACCTGAACCGCTGGAGGTAGCTGGCGCGGCCCAACCTGGGTTACGAAAGGCCCTAAAGCGAGGCTGAAGCTGTCGGCGAAAAGGCTGCTTAATCTTTTGCTGAGGAAGGAAACTGCTCTTCCCTCCCGTCGCATCAGATATGAGCTGATCCAACCTTTCGCCAAATAACCAACCACTCTGATATGGTAAGGATGTAAGCGATTTCTTTGAGATTGAGTCTGCTCGCCAGGTTCTCAGCCACAAAGATCTTCTGATGGCAATTGCATTAGCAGCAGCTAGGGCTGAGCAATTTGCCGCATCCATGGACGCATTAATTAAGAAGTCTCCTGCCAGCGCTATCTGATTAGAAATCTCGGTTACTTCAGACGGTACCTCTATACCATGAAGAGCTCTATTTAGAGACTCCGACCAGGATATCATGGCCTTAGCAACCCAAGTCGCTGCAAAAGAAGGAGAGAGAGCAGAACCCGATGCTTCAAACACCGAGCGGGCCAAACTCTCAATCAGACGATTCGTTGGTTCCTTGATCGAGGAACCGTTGGGAAGGGAGAGGAGCGTCCTAGACGCCAAACGCGACACAGGAGGATCAACCGCAGGAGATTCTGCCCACTTCTTAAGAAGCTCAGGAGCAAAAGGATATCTAGTATTGAGAGCCTTTTGTCCTGCGAAGCGCTTGTCCGGTTTCTCTCGGTGGCGCTGCACTAGTTCCTCAAACTCAGGATGAGCCCCAAAAACCTTATGAGTTTGCCTGGCTCTTTTGAAGGACACCTTATGACCGGAGGTCAAGGTGGACTCATCGTCTATCCCCAAAGTTTGATTGACAGCTTCAATCAAACTGTCAATTGTGTCCTGACAATTTGGTGCCTCTAAATTAAGGGACTCTTCTGAATCAGAATCCGAATACTGATCACTTGCCAGAGGTGAGGGAGAGCGAGAGACGGAACTGAAAGATGCCGAGGCCCTGGACGGCAAAGGCGACGCAGTGTGGGTTCGCTTCCCCTGCGTCTGCCTGGTGAGAGCGCGGCCCCTGCAGGCCGGAGGTTCATGAGACGTCGCCAAGACGGGTGAACCACTGTCCCTGCTCCTATCGGGAGCTTGAAGGGACTCGATCGCTTTTGTTAATGACGCCACAGATTGAGTCAGGGACAAGGCCCACTCAGGGGGACCTGACGCACTAGGCTCAGCTATAGGAGCGGGTTCCTGAGCCCGTTCAGAGTCACAGGCTTCGCAGACCCGAGAAGTCTGGGCGTGCGGAAAAGGGGACCTACAAGCAATGCATGCGGTATACAGCACTGTATGAACCTTAGATCTTCTGGACATTCTGGATCTGTCACAGAGTCCGCAATGAACTGGATGTGACGGTCAGCAGAGAGGCGAAAAAGAGTGCGGAGTAAAGAGGAACAACCAGGCTGGAGGTAGTAGCAACCCCTGAGCGGTGTCGACTTACCCCAGTCCTGTATCCCTTGCGTCCTGAAAACAGCGTCCAAATAGCATTGGCGTAGGAAGACTTTTGTTAATGACGCCACAACAGAGCTCCAAAATTTTTCAAAAAGGAGCGCTCCTCTGTCAGGGAGGCGTGCTCATGTAGTCGAGCCTCTCAAGAGGCGCCTCCCACCTACTTCCGGCCGCGGCCTAGTCTCCGGCAAAAGCCGGGGACTAAATTTGAAGCCGCGGCCTAGCGCCGGCCGAAGCCGCGGCCTAAATTTCCGGCTAAGGCCCTAAAGTCGGAGGGCGGTCCACCGGAAGGAGACGCCGCCGGGGGCGGATCTCCCTTGCGATAGCGGCCCACCCCCCGGCTGACGCCGGACACAGAATTCCGGCCCGCGGCCCAGTCCCCGGAAAAAGCCGGGGACTAAATTTTAAAACCGCGGCCCAGAAGCCGGGCGAAAGGAGGTCCCCAAGTCAGAGGGCGGGTCCGCCGGAAGGAGACGCCGCCGGGGGCGGATCCCCCTCCCCCCTACGACCGCGGCCCACCCTCCAGCTAACGCCGGACAGTAAACACCGGCCCGCGGCCTAGTCCCCGGGAAAAGCCGGGACTAAATTTGGCAAAGGCCTAGCACTGACCGCGACCCTCGCGGCTGTCCAGGCGGGAGGCGAACGCCGACTTCATCCCCTTGTGGAGGAGGGGGAACGAACAGCTGGTTCCTACCCGCTCCAGTAATCTTGGCCACACGTCCCTTGGAGGTAAGAGTCTTCGTTAGCTCAGGCGATGTGTGATCCCATAAAATTCCTTCATGTAGGGTAAAAATGGGGGCTCCATAACAAAATAAGGTAGGACGGTGCAGGAACCCTAACTCCATCACCCCTTCAGAGGGTGAGGAGAGGGACCGTCCGCCTCCTTGCAGCACCGCAGTCTAGCATTGGTGGTGCAGTGGGGGCCGCACGGACTAACTCTTGCCTCTGTACAGCCTAGGGTTTCAATACCCTAGGGTGGTCAGGGCTGAGTCCGGCATTCATGTCCCACGTTGCGGGAGAGGATACGTTGGAGGCTTTACTCCACGTGCTCGCCCGTTGATGGTTTGGGGAGATTGGACCCTTTCAATAGGATCCGTCGCCCCTATCTCATCTTCGTGGGAAAGGAGAAAAAAAAAAAAAAAAAAAATGGTCTGGAAAAATAACCAGACGTGTGCCTCCATCAGACACTAAGCAAGAACTGGGTTTGCCTGCGGCCAGTGCTGAGGTGTATACGGCGGAGGAGGAGCTAACCTTTTTTTATGTTTACTTAGTGTCAGCCTCCTAGCGGCAGTAGCATACACCCACAGTCCTGTGTCCCCCAATGAGACGAAGGAGAAATAGATTTTCCTTTATACGATGTTCTTTGCGTGCATCACTAACCCGTCTTTGTAAAGAGTCCACCTGCATGGGTTCAGGTTCTGGTTCCCTTGTGATCCTACTCAAAGGTTCCTTAGCTGAGGAGGGAGGTAGTAAAAGGTTAGTGCGATTATTTTCGAACCATCTCTCTTGTCTGCGTTCAGTCAGACGAGCATCAATACGGATACAATAGTTAATAAAGTCACCTAACGCAGTGGGAGGGTCGGCACGAGCAAGTTCATCCTTAATCAGTGGAGATAACCCTTTCCGAAAAATAGATTTTTTAGCGGAAGTGTCCCAAGTGGTATCAAGAGCCCATCTCCTGAAATCCAGGGCATATTCGGCTACTGAACGCTTACCTTGGCGCAAAGTTAACATGGCTGCTTCAGCTGTTGCACCTCGATTGGGGTCATCAAACACCTGCCCCATGGCTGAAATAAAAGCATTAAGGTGATTCAAACAATCATCCTCAGTCTCAATCAGAGGGTTTGCCCACATCAAAGCCTTATTGGTAAGCAACATGATTATAGTAAGCACTTTGGATCGTTCAGTGGGAAATTGTGAAGCATGTGCAGAGAAAAATAAATTGCATTGATTAATAAATCCCCTGAATTTCTCACGTTCACCGCCAAAACGAAAAGGAGGTAATTTGGGGATCCCAGAACTCGGGGTTATGGCAGGAGCCTGGGCTCGTTCCTCTAGAGCCTCAATCCTGGCTCGTAATTCCTGGGTAGTCTGTCCAAACACTTGCAAATTATGATTAGTGAGGTCCTGTAGGCTTGCAAAACGGGTCTTTATAGTCTGTATATCTGCAAGGATTGTATCAGTCACTCCGCAAAGTTCCTTTATGCGGGCCTCCATCTTCCAGATCTTTTAAGGCAGAAGTGCTGGAAGAGGAAAGGAAAAAAAAACAACAAAAAAAAACAATAGTGTTTACCTGTGGTAACACCCCAGAGTAAGATTTTAAGGGAATGAGCTCACCTGGAATGGTTGTGAGAAGTCACAACCACTGTCATCACATAAGGTATTAAACGGACATCTGATATCCACAGTCACAGCAGACACGGCTTTCCCAGACCCAGCAGACACTAAACATTGGCTCCTGAATCTTGTCATGTATAGTGTACAGTTCCTATAGCGTCTTGTGCTTGGGTGCGAGGAAAACACAGGAGACATAAGTTGAAATGAAATGACTTGTATTACTTCATACAAGCATGCTGAAAAGTTCACACAGTTTGCAGGAACAGCAACAGGAGACACAGCAGGCCAGAGTAACTTCAAGCACTACAATAAATCTCCAAAGCAGGTTCAGGATCTCTTCTCTGTACCGTAATTCCTCTGCAAACATGGATTCACCAAACAGCAGGTTTCCAGAGTCCAAAAGTGTTCCAAGGTTCCTCAGTAGGAAATAGCTGGAGTCCAAAATCCTAGGTTTCCAGGAGTCAGGTCACAGGCTGACTGAGGCTTGATTCAGGAGAATCAGGGCGGGAACATGAAAACTGGAAACTCCATATTAACTGAGGGCAAGAGCTGCAGAAAGACAGAAAGCAAAATGGCCGACGGAAAACTGAGTTTCAAGGAACATGTCAGAGACAAAGAACCTTACAGCTCCATACAGTATAATGGGCCCCATATAATGCTCCATACAGAATAATGAGCCCCATATAATGCTCCATACAGTATAATGAGCCCCATATAATGCTCCATACAGAATAATGACCCCCATATAATGCTCCATACAGTATAATGAGCCCCATATAATGCTCCATACAGTATAATGAGCCCCATATAATGCTCCATACAGAATAATGAGCCCCATATAATGCGCCATACAGTATAATGAGCCCCATATAATGCTCCATACAGAATAATGAGCCCCATATAATGCTCCATACAGTATAATGAGCCCCATATAATGCTCCATACAGTATAATGAGCCCCATATAATGCTCCATACAGTATAATGAGCCCCATATAATGCTCTATACAGTATAATGAGCCCCATATAATGCTCTATACAGTATAATGAGCCCATATAATGCTCTATACAGTATAATGAGCCCCATATAATGCTCTATACAGTATAATAAGCCCCATATAATGCTCTTTACAGTATGAGCCCCATAAAATGCTCCATACAGTATAATGAGCCACATATATTACTCCATACAGTATGAGCCCCATATAATGCTCCATACAGTATATGATGGACTCCATAAAATGCTCCAGTATATAATAGACCTCATATAATGCTCCAGTATATGATGGGCCCCATATAATGCTCCAGTATATAATAGACCTCATGTAATGCTCCAGTATATGATGGGCCCCGTATAATGCTCCAGTATATGATGGGCCCCGTATAATGCTCCAGTATATGATGGGCCTCATATAATGCTCCAGTATATGATGGACCTCATATAATGCTCCAGTATATAATGGGCCCCTTATAATGCTCCAGTATATGATGGACCTCATATAATGCTCCAGTATATACTGGACCTCATATAATGCTCCAGTATATGATGGGCCCCATATAATGCTCCAGTATATAATGGACCTCATATAATGCTCCAGTATATGATGGGCCCCATATAATGCTCCAGTATATGATGGGCCCCATATAATGCTCCAGTATATGATGGGCCCCATATAATGCTCCAGTATATAATGGACCTCATATAATGCTCCAGTATATGATGGGCTCCATATAATGCTCCAGTATATGATGGACCTCATATAATGCTCCAGTATATGATGGGCTCCATATAATGCTCCAGTATATGATGGACCTCATATAATGCTCCAGTATATGATGGACCTCATATAATGCTCCAGTATATAATGGACCTCATATAATGCTCCAGTATATGATGGACCTCATATAATGCTCCAGTATATAATGGACCTCATATAATGCTCCAGTATATGATGGGCTCCATATAATGCTCCAGTATATAATGGACCTCATATAATGCTCCAGTATATGATGGGCCCGTATAATGCTCCAGTATATGATGGGCCCCATAAATGCTCCAGTATATAATGGACCTCATATAATGCTCCAGTATATGATGGACCTCATAGAATGCTCCAGTATATGATGGGCCCCATATAATGCTCCAGTATATGATGGGCCCCATATAATGCTCCAGTATATGATGGACCTCATATAATGCTCCAGTATATGATGGGCCCATATAATGCTCCAGTATATAATGGACCTCATATAATGCTCCAGTATATAATGGACCTCATATAATGCTCCAGTATATAATGGACCTCATATAATGCTCCAGTATATGATGGGCCCCATATAATGCTCCAGTATATAATGGACCTCATATAATGCTCCAGTATATGATGGGCTCCATATAATGCTCCAGTATATGATGGACCTCATATAATGCTCCAGTATATGATGGCTCCATATAATGCTCCAGTATATGATGGACCTCATATAATGCTCCAGTATATGATGGACCTCATATAATGCTCCAGTATATAATGGACCTCATATAATGCTCCAGTATATGATGGACCTCATATAATGCTCCAGTATATAATGGACCTCATATAATGCTCCAGTATATGATGGGCTCCATATAATGCTCCAGTATATAATGGACCTCATATAATGCTCCAGTATATGATGGGCCCCGTATAATGCTCCAGTTATGATGGCCCCATATAATGCTCCAGTATATGATGGACCTCATAGAATGCTCCAGTATATGATGGGCCCCATATAATGCTCCAGTATATGATGGACCTCATATAATGCTCCAGTATATAATGGACCTCTTATAATGCTCCAGTATATAATGACCTCATATAATGCTCCAGTATATGATGGGCCCCATATAATGCTCCAGTATATGATGGGCCCCATATAATGCTCCAGTATATAATGGACCTCATATAATGCTCCAGTATATAATGGACCTCATATAATGCTCCAGTATATAATGGACCTCATATAATGCTCCAGTATATGATGGGCCCCATATAATGCTCCAGTGTATAATTGACCTCATATAATGCTCCAGTATATGATGGGCCCCATATAATGCTCCAGTATATAATGGACCTCATATAATGCTCCAGTATATGATGGGCCCCGTATAATGCTCCAGTATATGATGGGCCCCATATAATGCTCCAGTATATGATGGGCCCCATATAATGCTCCAGTATATAATGGACCTCATATAATGCTCCAGTATATGATGGGCTCCATATAATGCTCCAGTATATGATGGGCCCCGTATAATGCTCCAGTATATGATGGGCCCGTATATAATGCTCCAGTATATGATGGGCCCCATATAATGCTCCAGTATATGATGGGCCCCATATAATGCTCCAGTATATAATAGACCTCATATAATGCTCCAGTATATGATGGGCCCCGTATAATGCTCCAGTATATGATGGGCCCCGTATAATGCTCCAGTATATGATGGGCCCCGTATAATGCTCCAGTATATGATGGGCCCCGTATAATGCTCCAGTATATGATGGGCCCCATATAATGCTCCAGTATATGATGGGCCCATATAATGCTCCAGTATATAATGGACCTCATATAATGCTCCAGTATATGATGGGCTCCATATAATGCTCCAGTATATGATGGACCTCATATAATGCTCCAGTATATGATGGACCTCATATAATGCTCCAGTATATATGGACCTCATATAATGCTCCAGTATATAATGGACCTCATATAATGCTCCAGTATATGATGGCCCATATAATGCTCCAGTATATAATGGACCTCATATAATGCTCCAGTATATGATGGGCTCCATATAATGCTCCAGTATATAATGGACCTCATATAATGCTCCAGTATATGATGGGCCCCGTATAATGCTCCAGTATATGATGGGCCCCGTATAATGCTCCAGTATATGATGGGCCCCATATAATGCTCCAGTATATAATGGACCTCATATAATGCTCCAGTATATGATGGACCTCATATAATGCTCCAGTATATAATGGACCTCATATAATGCTCCAGTATATGATGGGCTCCATATAATGCTCCAGTATATAATGGACCTCATATAATGCTCCAGTATATGATGGGCCCCGTATAATGCTCCAGTATATGATGGGCCCCGTATAATGCTCCAGTATATGATGGGCCCCGTATAATGCTCCAGTATATGATGGGCCCCGTATAATGCTCCAGTATATGATGGGCCCCATATAATGCTCCAGTATATAATGGACCTCATATAATGCTCCAGTATATGATGGGCCCCGTATAATGCTCCAGTATATGATGGGCCCCGTATAATGCTCCAGTATATAATGGACCTCATATAATGCTCCAGTATATGATGGGCCCCGTATAATGCTCCAGTATATGAGGGGCCCCGTAAAATGCTCCAGTATATGATGGGCCCCATATAATGCTCCAGTATATAATGGACCTCATATAATGCTCCAGTATATGATGGACCTCATATAATGCTCCAGTATATAATGGACCTCATATAATGCTCCAGTATATGATGGGCCCCGTATAATGCTCCAGTATATAATGGACCTCATATAATGCTCCAGTATATAATGGACCTCATATAATGCTCCAGTATATGATGGGCTCCATATAAGGCTCCAGTAT
This sequence comes from Oophaga sylvatica, assembly GCA_033576555.1. Lineage (NCBI taxonomy): Eukaryota > Metazoa > Chordata > Amphibia > Anura > Dendrobatidae > Oophaga > Oophaga sylvatica. Next base: position 546,292,616 of record JARQOD010000005.1, read on the forward strand.
ATAATGGACCTCATATAATGCTCCAGTATATAATGGACCTCATATAATGCTCCAGTATATGATGGGCTCCATATAAGGCTCCAGTATATAATGGACCTCATATAATGCTCCAGTATATGATGGGCCTCATATAATGCTCCAGTATATAATGGACCTCATATAATGCTCCAGTATATGATGGGCCCCGTATAATGCTCCAGTATATGATGGGCCCCATATAATGCTCCAGTATATAATGGACCTCATATAATGCTCCAGTATATGATGGACCTCATATAATGCTCCAGTATATAATGGACCTCATATAATGCTCCAGTATATGATGGGCCCCGTATAATGCTCCAGTATATAATGGACCTCATATAATGCTCCAGTATATAATGGACCTCATATAATGCTCCAGTATATGATGGGCTCCATATAATGCTCCAGTATATAATGGACCTCATATAATGCTCCAGTATATAATGGACCTCATATAATGCTCCAGTATATGATGGACCTCATATAATGCTCCAGTATATGATGGGCCCCGTATAATGCTCCAGTACATGATGGGCCCCGTATAATGCTCCAGTATATGATGGGCCCCGTATAATGCTCCAGTATATGATGGGCCCCATATAATGCTCCAGTATATAATGGACCTCACATAATGCTCCAGTATATGATGGGCCCCGTATAATGCTCCAGTATATGATGGGCCCCATATAATGCTCCAGTATATAATGGACCTCATATAATGCTCCATCACCGCTCCTCGCTGGCTGCAGGTCCGGACTCCTCAATGTCGCCGCCTTTCATCTCTCTGCACTGACCTCATTGCGCCCTCTGACCTGAAACGTCAGAGTCAGAAGATGCGGAAGAACGGGGAGAGGTAAATATTGCAAGTACCGGGCCCTGAGCAAGTGGGGGGAGGGCATAGCACGCCGGTGTCCCCGACAGCGAGAGGGCCCCCCGCCGGCTCAGGATCCATCACTTGCCCGGGTGTTGACACCGACCCTGCCTGCAAGTCACCAGAACTACTACCCTCATCACAGTCACAACCACATCATCAGAGGAGCAACACAATGCTCCGGAGCCCCCACCCAGGGGAGGACGTATGATTGGTGCAACCTGTGCGGCCTCAGGGGCCCAAGAGGTAAGGGGCCCATTTCTACCTCCAAAGCAGGTGAAATGTTGCATTTTTAGGAGCTCTGGGTCTGCTGAGGGCCCATGTATTGTTCTTGCACAGGAGCCCTTCTCTGTGTCCGGCAGCACTACAGCCCTGACCGTCATCACTATCACCCTCATCATCAGGTTTGGGGCTGACCGGACATGAAGCGCTGAGCAGCTGTGACATCATCAGTAATGATGGGAGTGACAGGCAATTAGTGTCGGCTCCTGTGTGATGGCGGACGCTGGGGATAATGACATTTTATATCCAACTGGACCAGAAGTCTCCAAATCCTGGAAACCGGACTCCGCCATGTGAACAAGACCCAATGATCGGCATCTTCAGCGGTCGTCACCCAGCTTTCCTGGTGCCCTGAACGGTTCATCCATCTGTCTCGGCCGCTTCTGGAGATCCAGCGGCTGCAGCGAGTCTCACAGGCAATGCTCCATGGGAGAAATATGTAAATGAGCTGCAGCATGTTCTTCTGGGCCGGAGTTCATTAGCATGTCCTCATCTTATACTCACCCAGAACCGAGCATCAGTCACTGAGAATGTGGGGGCACCGCCGGCCCCCCGCTCTATGTCTCACACCTCCGGATGGCTCATCTCACCCCATTACGTGTCGGACCCCTCCCCAATAAAGGGCCCCAGCCTGACACTAAGGGAAGGCGCCACCCTGTGTCATTACACATTTATGTGCCGTGACCTCATTTATAAGCCTATAAAGACCGGGGTGTGAGCAGGAGGCGGCTCCGAGACACAATGCAGGACCGTGCCTCTAATCAATGGGACCCAGGGCCGGAATATGACGTCACAGGAAGCTTTACAGGACGATCACACTACAGCGCACCACCCCAACAGAGCCGAGCTGTAATACCAGACAAGACCATGGGCCGGAGTGGCGCCATTGCTGCACAGCTCTATGCACCACATTAAAGTGATTGTCCGGTGCCACCACTTCCGTATTGGGAGGTGGACAGGGCTGATGACAAAGCGTCTGCACATTACCTGTCGACCCACCTGCATGTTACCAGCCGGCCCACCTGCACGTTACCTGCCGGCCTGCGTGCAATTGACATGATGGCCGTCTGCACATTAGTTGCTGGCCAGTGAGTACGTTGCCTGACGGCCCGTCTGCATGTTACCTGCTAGCCCGTTACCCGACAGCACATTACCAGAGGGCCCATGTGCATTGTACCTACCGTCCCGCGTGCATTTGACATGACAGCCCGTCTGCACGTTACCCAAGCGCTCGTCTGCACGTTACCTGCCAGCCCATGTGCATTTGACCTAACAGCACACTTGCCTGTGACCTGACGGCCCGCCTGCACGTTACCTGTTGGCCCATGTGCATTTTACCTGACGGCCTGCCTGCACGTTACCTGTTGGCCCGTGTGCATTTTACCTGACGGCCTGCCTGCACGTTAACTGTTGGCCCGTGTGCATTTTACCTGACGGCCTGCCTGCACGTTACCTGTTGGCCCGTGTGCATTTTACCTGACGGCCTGCCTGCACGTTACCTGTTGGCCCGTGTGCATTTTACCTGACGGCCTGCCTGCACGTTACCTTTTGGCCCGTGTGCATTTTACCTGACGGCCTGCCTGCACGTTACCTGTTGGCCCGTGTGCATTTTACCTGTTGGCCCGTGTGCATTTTACCTGACGGCCCGCCTGCACGTTACCTGACGGCCCGCGTGCACGTTACCTGACGGCCCGTGTGCACGTTACCTGACGTCCCGCCTGCACGTTACCTGACGGCCCATGTGCACGTTACCTGTTGGCCCGTGTGCATTTTACCTGACGGCCTGCCTGCACGTTACCTGTTGGCCCGTGTACATTTTACCTGACGGCCTGCTTGCACGTTACCTGTTGGCCCGTGTACATTTTACCTGACGGCCTGCTTGCACGTTACCTGTTGGCCCAGGTGAATTTTACCTGACGGCCCGTGTGCACGTTACCTGCCGACAGTGCGTGTTTCCTGTCAGATATGTGCAGACATGACATCAGCAGCATCACTCAGCGCTCGAAACAGAAATGGCGGCTCCGGACAACCCCTTTAAGTCTGGGGTACAGGCTGCAGGACCGGTGTGAGCGGAGGACAGGCGGCAGGACCCGTGTGAGAGGAGGACAGGCGGCAGGACCCGTGTGAGCGGAGGACAGGCCGCAGGACCGGTGTGAGCGGAGGACAGGCCGCAGGACCCGTGTGAGCGGAGGACAGGCCGCAGGACCCGTGTGAGCGGAGGACAGGCCGCAGGACCCGTGTGAGCGGAGGACAGGCCGCAGGACCGGTGTGAGCGGAGGACAGGCGGCAGGACCGGTGTGAGCGGAGAACAGGCGGCAGGACCGGTGTGAGCGGAGAACAGGCGGCAGGACCCGTGTGAGCGGAGAACAGGCGGCAGGACCGGTGTGAGCGGAGGACAGGCGGCAGGACCGGTGTGAGCGGAGAACAGGCGGCAGGACCGGTGTGAGCGGAGGACAGGCTGCAGGACCGGTGTCAGCGGAGAACAGGCGGCAGGACCGGTGTCAGCGGAGAACAGGCGGCAGGACCGGTGTGAGCGGAGAACAGGCGGCAGGACCGGTGTGAGCGGAGAACAGGCGGCAGGACCGGTGTGAGCGGAGGACAGGCCGCAGGACCGGTGTGAGCGGAGGACAGGCCGCAGGACCGGTGTGAGCGGAGGACAGGCCGCAGGACCGGTGTGAGCGGAGGACAGGCCGCAGGACCGGTGTGAGCGGAGAACAGGCCGCAGGACCGGTGTGAGCGGAGAACAGGCCGCAGGACCGGTGTGAGCGGAGAACAGGCCGCAGGACCGGTGTGAGCGGAGAACAGGCCGCAGGACCGGTGTGAGCGGAGAACAGGCCGCAGGACCGGTGTGAGCGGAGAACAGGCCGCAGGATCGGTGTGAGCGGAGGACAGGCCGCAGGACCGGTGTGAGCGGAGAACAGGCTGTCGTGTGCTCTCCCTGCTGTTCTCGGATTATTTTATCTGATCAGTAATTTTCTTCCTTATTTGAAGGTTTCTCTGAAAATTCAGCAAAATTTTGTAACATTTCAGTAAAATGAAACCAATCTGTACACAGGTTTCAGCGTCATCCCCTCCCCCATCAGAACAGATGAGATCAGCGATGAGGAGTCCAACAATTAATCAGACAGAAAAAAGTGCTCCAGTGTCCTGCGCACAGAGGAGCCTAAAATCTTTAGTACCTGGTGGACAGCACAGTGAATGCCCGGGGCCCCTGGTGGTCAGTGGTACACGCTCTTGGCTGGGCCCCTGGTGGTCAGTGGTACACGCTTATGCCCGGGCCCTTGGTGGTTAGTGGTACACGCTCATGCCCGGGCCCCTGGTAGTCAGTGGTACACGCTCATGCCCGGGCCCTTGGTGGTCAGTGGTACACGCTCATGCCCGGGCCCCTGGTAGTCAGTGGTACACGCTCATGCCCGGGCCCTTGGTGGTCAGGGGTACACGCTCATGCCCGGGCCCTTGGTGGTCAGCTGTACACGCTCATGCCCGGGCCCCTGGTAGTCAGTGGTACACGCTCATGCCCGGGCCCTTGGTGGTCAGTGGTACACGCTCATGCCCGGGCCCTTGGTCGTCAGCTGTACACGCTCTTGGCCAGGCCCTTGCAGGTCAGTGGTACACGCTCTTGGCCGGGCCCTTGGTGGTCAGCTGTACACGCTCTTGGCCGAGCTCCTGGTAGTCAGTGGTACACGCTCATGCCCGGGCCCTTGGTGGTTAGTGGTACACGCTCATGCCCGGGCCCCTGGTAGTCCGTGGTACACGCTCATGCCCGGGCCCTTGGTGGTCAGTGGTACACGCTCATGCCCGGGCCCTTGGTGGTCAGTGGTACACGCTCATGCCTGGGCCTCTGGTAGTCAGTGGTACACGCTCATGCCCGGGCCCTTGGTGGTCAGTGGTACACGCTCATGCCCGGGCTCTTGGTGGTCAGTGGTACACACTCATGCCCGGGCTCTTGGTGGTCAGTGGTACAGGCACTTGGTCGGGCCCTTGGTGGTCAGTGGTACACGCTCTTGGCCGGGCCCCTGGTCAGCTGTACACGCTCTTGGCCGGGCCCTTGGTGGTCAGTGGTACACGCTCATGCCCGGGCCCCTGGTAGTCAGTGGTACACGCTCATGCCCGGGCCCCTGGTGGTCAGTGGTACACGCTCATGCCCGGGCCCTTGGTGGTCAGTGGTACACGCTCATGCCTGGGCCCTTGGTGGTCAGTGGTACACGCTCATGCCCAGGCCCTTGGTGGTCAGCTGTACACGCTCTTGGCCGGGCCCTTGCAGGTCAGTGGTACATGCTCTTGGCTGGGCCCCTGGTAGTCAGTGGTACACGCTCATGCCCGGGCCCTTGGTGGTCAGTGGTACACACTCATGCCCTTGGTGGTCAGTGGTACACGCTCATGCCCGGGCCCTTGGTCGTCAGCTGTACACGCTCTTGGCCAGGCCCTTGCAGGTCAGTGGTACACGCTCTTGGCTGGGCCCCTGGTGGTCAGTGGTACACGCTCTTGGCCGGGCCCTTGGTGGTCAGCTGTACACGCTCTTGGCCGAGCTCCTGGTAGTCAGTGGTACACGCTCATGCCCGGGCCCTTGGTGGTTAGTGGTACACGCTCATGCCCGGGCCCCTGGTAGTCCGTGGTACACGCTCATGCCCGGGCCCTTGGTGGTCAGTGGTACACGCTCATGCCCGGGCCCTTGGTGGTCAGTGGTACACGCTCATGCCCGGGCCTCTGGTAGTCAGTGGTACACGCTCATGCCCGGGCCCTTGGTGGTCAGTGGTACACGCTCATGCCCGGGCTCTTGGTGGTCAGTGGTACACACTCATGCCCGGGCTTTTGGTGGTCAGTGGTACACGCTCTTGGCCGGGGCCCCTGGTCAGCTGTACACGCTCTTGGCCGGGCCCTTGGTGGTCAGTGGTACACGCTCATGCCCGGGCCCCTGGTAGTCAGTGGTACACGCTCATGCCCGGGCCCCTGGTAGTCAGTGGTACACCGCTCATTGCCCGGGCCCTTGGTGGTCAGTGGTACACGCTCATGCCCGGGGGCCCTTGGTGGGTCAGTGGTACACGCTCATGGCCCGGGCCCTTGGTGGTCAGCTGTACACGCTCTTGGCCGGGCCCTTGCAGGTCAGTGGTACATGCTCTTGGCGGCCCCTGGTAGTCAGTGGTACACGCTCATGCCCGGGCCCTGGTGGTCAGTGGTACACGCTCATGCCCTTGGTGGTCAGTGGTACACGCTCATGCCCGGCCCCTGGTGGTCAGTGGTACACGCTCATGCCCTTGGTGGTCAGTGGTACACGCTCATGCCCGGCCCCTGGTGGTCAGTGTACACGCTCATGCCGGGCCCTTGGTGGTCAGTGGTACACGCTCATGCCGAGCCCTTGGTGGTCAGCTGTACACGCTCTTGCCGGGCCCTTGCAGGTCAGTGGTACATGCTCTTGGCTGGGCCCCTGGTGGTCAGTGTACACGCTCATGCCTGGGCCCTTGGTGGTCAGTGGTACACGCTCATGCCCGGGCCCGTGGTGGTCAGTGATACACGCTCATGCCCGGGCCCCTGGTGGTCAGTCATTTCTGGACACTTGATTTCCTGGCGGTGGCAGTACGATGACCGATCACTCTCTGGTTGGCCCTTGGTCCCAGGCCCCTGGTATTAAAGCCCTTTATCGTTCCTTTTGTCCCCAATTTCCAGATTCATTTTCGGGACAATGTTCCGCTGATCCGCACTTTCATCCCCGCCGGGATCAGCTGTGCAGCGGCAGATTTGTATTACATTGTGATTCCCGGCCTGCAGAGTCCAGCACTGAAGGAGTTAATCATGGACCCGCAGAACCAGTCCAACTAGATGATTGACGCTGGGGCACGTGGGCGCTGAGGTCTCCAGCTGGGGCGCAGGTGAGGTGTCCCAGGGGTGCAGACATCCTGTCAATCAGCTGTGGGCACCGCAATAAACCTGGCAAAGGGGGCTTCACAGGACCCCAGATAATTACCCCACAACAGAGCAGTGACGCAGCACTAAGCAAAACAGAGGAAGGAAGACGCGGAAGCAACCAAAGTATTGGGGCGTCCTCTGGTGGGACACAATCCTGATTTATCATTGTATGAAGAGGTGGAGGCCACTGCACACAAGCAGAGCTGAAGTGTAAAGCATGGTGGAGAGTCTAAGCCCCTGCCGATATGTAGGTGCAGCCGCTAATGAGCATGAAAAGGATAAATAGAGGCTAAGAATCAGGCCGATGCGCATCCACAGCGACCAGTGACCCGGGCAGATCAGGGGCAGTGCAGTCACGGCAACCAGTGACCCGGGCAGAGCGAGGGCGGTGCAGTCACGGCAACCAGTGACCCAGGCAGAGCGGGAGCGGTGCAACTACAGCAACCAATGACCCGGCAGGGTGGCGAGGATCCGCGCAGAACAGGGTTGATACAGATACAACAATTGACCCCAACACCAGGCAACTGAACAAGTGTAATTATTGTATCAACAGAACAAAATGCAGACAATTTACAACTGGACCCGGCCCCGGTCCGATCCTGTACAGAACACAATACAAAATAAATAACGCTCTCCCGACAGCGTGCCGCTCCTCACTCCACCACCTGTAGCCTAAACAAACTCTTAGCTAAGGAAGTGAACGTTGCAGGGTTTTAATGCGCCCCCTCCTTCGACCCCTAATTAAATGCTAAAGAAAAGAAAGTCGTCTTCGTCATCGTCATCACCAAACATGTAGTCATCAGAGAACAGATCCCCCCGATCGTCGCTGTCAAACTCGTCCTCAGAGAAGGAGCTGTGGATCTCTTCACTGCCAGACAGGTCGTCGATGTCCTCACTGCTGGACAGAATGGAGAAGTCAGAGTGAAGGGGGCTGCCCTCACTGTCCGAGGAGACCAGGATGTGGGGGGCCGCCACTGCGTGATCTGCGAAGAGACCGAGAGAGGGTTACACACTGCAGAGCTGGGACGTATCCACGGAGGGGAGCTTATACTAAATGAAATTCTCACAATCGGTAACTATCACGAAAAGAAGGAAGAATTGGAAGCATTAAAGAGACCGGGATGGATGAACACAGAACGTAACACTTGTTGAAAAAGAAAAAAGAAATGTATATCAAACGGAAAGAGGGGGCATATCTAGAGAATACAATGCTGTCTGCAGGGAATGCAGGGCGAGAGTTAGAAGAGCTAAAGCCAGTAATGAAGTGAGGCTCGCAAGGGAGACAAAAAGCAATTAAAAAGGATGTTAGGGGTATGTCAAAAGCAAAAGAAAAGTCACAGATGCTACAGGATTTTAAAGGATCAAAAGGATGAAGTGGTAAAACATAATATTGAGAAGCCAAACTTATGAATTCCTATTTTACATCTGTGTTCTCCAAGAAAGCAAATGTAACATCAACTGATCTTCACAGTGCCACCGAAGGAATATAAGAATCCACACTATCCGTAAACAGATGGCGAGGGAACACTGAGCTAATTTACATGAATCTACATCTCCTGCTCCACATGAATTACATCCTAGAGGACTGAAAGAGTTAGAGGACATTGCAGAACCACTATTCAGAATCTATAGAAAATCCTGGAGAACAGGAGAAGTCCCAGAGATTGGAGAAGGGGAAATGTCCCTATCTTCATAAAAAGGAAAGAAGACAGAGCCAGGAAATTACAGGCCAGTGAGCCTTACTTCTATACCAGGAAATTACAGGGCAGTGAGCCTTAATTCTATACCAGGGAAGAACTGTGAACAAATTATTAAACAGCACGTATGTAAGTACTTGGATAAAAATACAGTAATTACTCAGAGCCAGCATGGGTTTGTAGCAAACAAGTCATGCCAGACTAATCTAATTTCCATCTATGATGGAATCACTGACTGGGTGGAACAGGAAAATGCGGCAGATGTTGTATATCTAGACTTCATCAAAGTATTTGATAAAGTATCTCATACTATCCTTATTGAGAAAATGATCAAGTATGGGACTGACAAGCTCGAGTCCCCAACCCGCATGTTTGGCACTTTTTAGACTGTCTATGAACATGTGAGGATTGCCTCACAGTCACTGTAATGCCATAGCCATCTTGGTTGACGCATTACTGTAATTGGCTGGTCACATAGCATCATCAGGTCTACATAAGACCCGTGACACCATGCTCGTCACACTGTACCCCAGACACAGGCAGAGCAGGGAGAGGTGCTGGTGAGAGAGGGACAGAATTGTATCTGCGTATTAGCCGGGGATTCAACCACATTTATATTTCTGTAAAGTACAACAACCTTTCTTAAGGCTAATGATAATAGTAATACTGCTGTTAGCAGCAAGTAGGGAGAGATTGTGCTGAAGGAATTGTGTTGGACAGGATAGGGAGAATTGCACGTCCTTTATGCTGCAGCTCATACCAAAACCCCTTTTCAGGGCTAATAATAATCTTTTGCTCTTAATCCTGCAAATTGTTCTGAGCAGGGAAATACGGATTTTTGTGTTACTCACCGTAAAATCCTTTTCTCCGAGACACTCATTGGGGGACACAGGACTGTGGGTGTATGCTTCTGCCGCTAGGAGGCTGACACTAAGTAACATAAAAAAGGTTAGCTCCTCCTCCGCCGTATACACCTCAGCACTGGCCGCAGGCAAACCCAGTTTAGTGCAAAAAGCAGTAGGAGGCTAAAAAATAAATCAAGAGTTAACACAGATACAGTATATTCAGAAGAAAAAAACTGCTGATACCAATTTAAGGAGAATAGAGTTAACTCAATATAAAGCCAGCCGGCTCTTAGGGAGGGTGCTGTGTCCCCCAATGAGTGTCTCGGAGAAAAGGATTTTACGGTGAGTAACACAAAAATCCGTATTTCTCCTTCGTCTCATTGGGGGACACAGGACTGTGGGACGTCCCAAAGCAGTCCCTTGGGTGGGAAACCGACTCCACAGTGTAATTTATAACCAAGCATTGCTTATAGGTGCGCAACCGCGCCCTGAAGAATCCTTCTACCCAGACTGGCATCCGCAGAAGTCTGGGTATGGACATTATAATGCTTGGAAAAAGTATGCAGACTGGACCAGGTTGCTGCTTTACAAACCTGTTCCACCGAAGCCTGATGCCGAAGGGCCCAGGAGGCACCCACCGCTCTGGTGGAGTGAGCCTTGATCCCTGCGGGAACCACCGCGCCTCTGATACGGTAAGCCTCCTGAATGGCTAACCGAATCCACCTAGCCAAGGTTGACTTAGAGGCAGCAAGTCCCTTCCTGCGACCTTCAGGGAGGACAAACAGCGTGTCCGTCTGTCGAAAGGACGCCGTCCGAGATACATATCTCCTGAGTGCTCTCACCAGATCCAGCGTATGGAGAGCCTTCTCCACTCGGTGCGTGGGAGCTGGGCAAAATGAGGGCAACACAATGTCCTCATTAATATGAAATGAGGACACAACCTTAGGCAGAAAAGGTGGTGTTGGTCTGAGCACCACCTTATCCTGATGGAAAAGTAAGTACGGAGCTCGACAAGACAGTGCAGCCAGCTCCGAAACCCGCCTTATGGATGTAATGGCTACCAAAAACACCACTTTCCAGGAAAGAAATGATAGAGAAACTTCCTGCAAAGGTTCAAAAGGAGACTCCTGTAGGACTCCCAGGACTAGATTGAGGTCCCAAACCTCTAAGGGAGTCTTGTAGGGAGGAACTATATGGACAACCCCCTGAATAAAGGTCCTAACCTGAAAATGAACCGACAAAGCTGATATCTGTCGTCTAAGAGTACTAGGCGCTAGACCTGAATCTAGGCCAGCCTGGAGAAAAGATAGAATGTTCGGAATTGAAAAGAGGAGCGGGGAACAACCATGTTCCCTGCACCAAGTAAAAAGGACCTTCCAAGTACCGTGGTAGATGCGAGCCGAAACGGGCTTTCGGGCGTTAGCCATCGTTGCGGCGACCTTTTTAGAGAATCCAGCCCTGGTCAGGATCCAAGATTCAACGGCCAGGCCGTCAAACACAGGACCGCTGAGTTCTGGTGGTAAATTGGGCCCTGGGAGAGAAGGTCCACGCGCTCTGGCAGTCGCCAGGGTGTGTCGGTGAGCAATTGTACCAGCTCCGCGTACCATGAGCGACGCGGCCAATCCGGAGCGATTAATATCGCTGGAACCCCCTCTATCCTGATCTTTCTGATCACCCTTGGGAGAAGGGCTATTGGTGGAAACAAGTATGGAAGATGAAACTGATTCCATGGTAGGACCAGAGCGTCTACTGCAAATGCCTGCGGATCCCGGTTCCGGGAGACGAAGTTGGGCACCTTGGCATTTATCTTGGAAGCCATCAGGTCCACATCTGGGGTTCCCCAGCGTCGGCATATCTGCTGAAAAACCTCGGGATGAAGCGACCATTCCCCTGACGCTATGCCGTGACGGCTGAGAAAATCCGCAGCCCAGTTTTCCTCGCCCGGAATGTGGACCGCTGAAATCACAGAGTGATTTACCTCTGCCCAAGTCAGAATCTGTTTTACCTCGTGCATGGCCGCCCTGCTGCGGGTACCTCCCTGATGGTTTATGTATGCCACTGCCGTGGCATTGTCCGATTGTATTCTGACTGGGTGGCCCGCCAGATGCTGGTGAAAATGTCTCAGAGCTAGCCGAATAGCTCGGATCTCTAAAATATTGATCGGGAGGGTCGATTCCTGCTGAGACCAAGTTCCCTGGGCTGTATGGTGACGAAACACTGCTCCCCATCCGAACAGGCTGGCGTCCGTTGTGACAACCAACCAAAAATTTGGAGGAAACAACCGACCCTGTCGAAGAGTGGTGCTCTTCGTCCACCACATTAGAGTCTGTCTGACCTGCAGGGACAGACGACACCGAAGATTGAGGGAGTAAGGGCTCCCGTCCCATACTGCCAAGAGTGCATGTTGAAGGGGGCGAAGATGAAATTGGGCAAATGGAATAGCCTCTATTGCTGCCACCATCCTTCCCAGGACCCTCATGCAAAACCGGATGGTGTGAGGAATTGGTTGGCGAAGGATCCGTACCTCTTGACGGAGAACCAAGGCCTTGTCCTGAGGAAGAATTATCAACCCCTGAGCGGTGTCGAAATTCATCCCTAAAAAGGTGATCTTCCGAGATGGTACGGGAGATGATTTCTTCGTATTCACCAGCCACCCCAGGCGAGCAAGGGTGTCTAACGTAATGCTGACACTTTCCTTGCAGATTTGAAAAGACGGACCCTTGATGAGGAGATCGTCTAAGTAAGGCAGGATGACTACCCCCCTGGAGTGCAGAATGGACACAACAGCAGCCATGACCTTTGTGAACACCCTGGGGGCTGTGGCTAGCCCGAATGGCAAGGCTGCGAACTGAAGATGAAGTTTGCCGACGGCAAACCGAAGAAATCTCTGGTGAGGAGGAAATATGGGGATGTGAAGATAGGCATCCTGAATGTCTATTGATGCTAGAAATTCCCCTTTTTCCATGGCTGCAATGACCGAACGGAGAGATTCCATTCGGAAATGCCGAATTCTGACAAACCGGTTCAGTCGCTTTAGATCCAAAATGGGCCTTACGGTACCGTCCTTTTTGGGTACAATGAACAGGTTGGAATAAAACCCCTGACCCTTTTCGATCTCCGGTACAGGCACGACAACCCCGCTGTGCCGAAGAGACTCGACCGCCCTGAATAAGGCGCGAACCCGAGATTCGTCCTTGGGAAGGCGCGAGGGAAAAAAACGATTTGAGGGAAGGCTGGAAAATTCTATTTTGTACCCCGAGGAGACTAACTCCCGGACCCACTCGTCGTGAGTAATCGATAGCCAAATGGGGCGAAACCAGAGTAAGCGGCCGCCTACTCTGGATAAATTGACCGGATTCTGCCTCCAGTCATTTGTCCGAATATCTCTGGGGTTTGGACCCTCTAGATCTTGGTTGTTGAGATCGTCCTCTTCCCAGAGGGTTGGTCCTGTAGGAGACCTGACGATCTCTGGCCTGACTAGGCCGACCTGAACCGCTGGAGGTAGCTGGCGCGGCCCAACCTGGGTTACGAAAGGCCCTAAAGCGAGGCTGAAGCTGTCGGCGAAAAGGCTGCTTAATCTTTTGCTGAGGAAGGAAACTGCTCTTCCCTCCCGTCGCATCAGATATGAGCTGATCCAACCTTTCGCCAAATAACCGACCATTCTGATATGGTAAGGATGTAAGCGATTTCTTTGAGATTGAATCAGCTCGCCAGGTTCTAAGCCACAAAGATCTTCTGATGGCAATTGCATTAGCAGCAGCTAGGGCTGCGCAATTTGCCGCATCCATGGACGCATTAATTAAGAAGTCTCCCGCAAGTGCTATCTGATTAGAAATCTCAGTTACTTCAGATGGTACCTCAATACCATGAAGCGCTCTATTTAGAGACTCCGACCAGGATATCATGGCCTTAGCAACTCAAGTCGCTGCAAAAGAAGGAGAGAGAGCAGAACCCGATGCTTCAAACACCGAGCGGGCCAAACCTTCAATCAGACGATCCGTTGGTTCCTTGATCGAGGAACCGTTAGGAAGGGAGAGGAGCGTTTTAGACGCCAAACGCGACACAGGAGGATCAACCGCAGGAGATTCCGCCCATTTCTTAAGAAGCTCGGGAGCAAAAGGATATCTAGTATTGAGAGCCTTTTGTCCTGCGAAGCGCTTGTCCGGTTTCTCCCGGTGGCGCTGCACTAGTTCCTCAAACTCAGGATGAGATCCAAAAACCTTATGAGCTTGCCTGGCTCTTTTGAAGGACACCTTATGACCGGAGGTCAAGGTGGACTCATCGTCTATCCCCAAGGTTTGATTGACAGCTTCAATCAAACTGTCAATTGTGTCCTGACAATTTGGTGCCTCCAAATTAAGGGACCCTTCTGAATCAGAATCCGAATACTGATCACTTGTCAGAGGTGAGGGAGAGCGGGAGACGGAACTGAAAGATGCCGAGGCTCCGGACGGCAAAGGCGACGCAGTGTGGGTTCGCTTCCCCTGCGTCTGCCTAGTGAGAGCGCGGCCCCTGCAGGCCGGAGGTTCATGAGACGTCGCCAAGACGGGTGAACCACTGTCCCTGCTCCTATGGGGAGCTTGAAGGGACTCGATTGCTCTAGTCAATGATGCCACAGATTGAGTCAGGGACAGAGCCCATTCAGGGGGACCTGACGCACTGGGTTCCGTAATAGGAGCGGGTTCCTGAGCCCGTTCGGAGTCACAGGCTTCGCAAACCCGAGTAATCTGGGCGCGCGGAAAAGGAGACCTACAGGCAATGCATGCGGTATACAGCACCGTATGAGCTTTAGTTCTTCTGGACATACTGAGTCTATCACAGAGTCCGCAATGAACTGGATGTGCGACGGTCAGTGAAACGGAGTGCAGAAGTAACAACCAGGCTGGAGGTAGAAGCACTTACCCCAGTCCTGTACCCCCTGCGTCCTTAAACCGCGTAGCAGTGCGTCTGGCTCCAAATTTTTCAAAAAGAGCGCCCCCCTGTTAGGAAGGCGAGCTCAAGTAGCCGAGCCTTTAGGGGGAGGATCGAGAGGCGCAGCCTAGCTGTCAGAGGCCCGCCTCCAGCCGCGGCCTAGTCTCCAGCAAAAGCCGGGGACTAAATTTACAGCCGCGGCCTAGCATCAGCCGAAGCCGCGGCCTAGATTTCCGGCGGAGGCGGCCCCAAAACCAGAGGGCGGGCCCGCCGGAAGGAGACAATGCCGAGGGCGGATCCCCGCGACCGCGGCCCGCCCTCCGGCCGACACCGGACGCTATATCTTGGGCCGCGGCCTAGTCCCCGGCAGAAGCCGGGGACTAAATTTGCAGCCGCGGCCCAGCACCGCCCGAAGCCGCGGCCTAGATTTCCGGCGGCCGGCGCCGGACGCCACACCTCGGGCCCCAGTCCTTGCCCGAGGCCTAACGCCGCCGAAGCCAGGGACCTGACGCCCCCGGGGGGGAACACGGGCCAGGAGTGTACCTTGGCTGGAATCCAGAAGCTTGAAACCTGCGGTGCTCCATGCGTGCGGCGTTTCTTCTCCGTTTTCAAAAAGGTGAGCCATTAGAGGGGGCTTTGTAGTAAAAAAGGTGGGACGGTGCAGGAACCCTAACTCCATCACCCCTTCAGGGGGCGAGGAGAGGGACCGTCCGCCTCCTTGCAGCACCGCAGTCTAGCATTGGTGGCGCAGTGGGGGCTGCACGGACAAACTCCTGCCTCTGTGCAACCTAGGGTTTCAATACCTCAGGGTGGACAGGGCTAAGTCCGGCATTCGTGTCCCACGTTGCGGGAGAGGATACGCTGGAGGCTTTACTCCACGTGCTCGCCCGTTGATGGTTTGGGGAGATCGGACCCTTTCAATAGGATCCGTCGCCCCTATCTCATCTTCGTGGGGAAGAAAAAAAAAAAAAAAAAAAAGTGGTCTGGAAAAAGAACCAGACGTGTGCCTCCATCAGACACTAAGCAATAACTGGGTTTGCCTGCGGCCAGTGCTGAGGTGTATACGGCGGAGGAGGAGCTAACCTTTTTTATGTTACTTAGTGTCAGCCTCCTAGCGGCAGAAGCATACACCCACAGTCCTGTGTCCCCCAATGAGACGAAGGAGAAATATTATACACCATTTATACTGCGGGAGTTTTGCATCAACAGTTACAGCCAGACTAGGTTGGATCTCAATAGCATTGCTATATTGATTCTTCAGTCTCATACGTCCATCTGAGGTGAGTAAATTTTCCTGACATTGTAATACTGCAATTGTTCTAAGCAGTAAAATTTTATCCGGTATTTATTGAGTTAGAGTTGTGCCTCCAAAACAAAAAAAAGTAGTTTGGTTATGTGGGGTGCATGCACGCAGCCCTGCAGCAAAGTATCCAGAACCTGCGGTTAATTCAACGGCCGGGAATTAACATCCATCTCCTCTCCACTCTTCACACACATCTAAGGCTACTTTCACACATCAGTTTTTTTTCCATCAGGCGTGATCCGGCTATTTTTTGAAAAAACAGATCCGTTTTTTCTACCACCGGATCCGTTTTTTTCCACATTGACCTATATTGGCGCCGGATCGCGCCGCATGGCCTCCCGTTTCTTTTCCGGATCCGGCAAAAATTTACATTCCAGAGTCTTGAAAAACGTGTCCAGGAACGTTTTTTGTATGCGGCAAAAAAACAGACAGCGCCGCTACCGGCTTTTTGCTATAATGGAAGTGTATGGGTGCCGGATCACGAAAAAGACTGATCCGGTCACCGGACTCCATTTTTCCACTCTGAACATGCCTGGAATCTCAATCTCGCTCAATCCTGATGTGTGAAAGTAGCCTAACACTGCTTGCTGTCTGAATTCTGCTGCTTTGTCATCCTGCAACAATTTTTAATAGTATTTAACACTTCCTGCTGAATCTTTGCTATAATTTATCCGTTGCATTGTATCCAATACTCACTGTTGTATATCCATCTTGAGGTCACTATAGATGTTATCTGGTGAAAGGTGTTATGGCATATAGATGGAGCCAGGCCTAGAGTCTTTGATCATCTATCCACCCCTGGTGTGTTGACCAGCTGCTAATTTATCCCAAAACAGCTCCCACAATCCCTCTTACCTGACCCTCTAGTTATCCCTATAACTTTAGTAGCATTCTAAGGGATGCACGCATGTGGGGTGCATGCATGTGTCTCTGCAGCAAAGTATCCAGAAGCTGCACTTAATTCAACAGCAGGTAGTCACTGCAGGAGTTAGTTACCCCACACTATGTACTCCCATTTAGCCATGCACTCTATTTCTATCATCCTGTGTTTCCCTTGCCATCCACATTCACAGCCCCATCCCCCTCACACATATCATCCCCTCTCTCCTTCCCTCTCCCATGTACAGCTCCAATGCACATCTCACCTTCCTGAAAAACTTCAGCCCATCTCGCCCAAAGACATAGCACAAAATACCATGTCACAATTACAAGAACTACTTGCTCTTTCTACTGCTACTGATTTCAGGGGATATCTCCCCCAACCCAGGTCCACTATCCGCCAACCTCAACCCCTGTCCTTCCTCACATCGAAACCTTACTAACCTAATTAACATTAGCTATAATCCTTCATCTCCCACATTTAATTGTGCCCGCTGGAATCCATGGTGTGTATGAAATAAGCTTTCTTTCCTGCACAACTACTTTATAAACAACGCTCAATCTGTTTCTGACACGGTCTCCCCTGCTGCCATTTCCTATGGTGGCTTACAGTTCTCCCATTCCCCGAGACCCACAATCAGACATGGTGGTGGAGTTGGCATACTCCTGTCCCCACAATGCACTTTCCAGGTCATCCCCCCAATTCCATCACTCTCATTCCCTTCTTTTGAGGTCCACACCATCAGGCTCTTTCGTCCCCTCTCCCTCAGAGTAGCGGTCATATATCGGCCCCCAGGCTCGCCCACCAGGTTCCTTGACCACTTCTCAGCCTGGCTGCCGCACTTCATGTCCTCAGAACTACCAACCCTTATCCTTGGAGACTTCAACATCCCCATTAACAGTCCTACTTCCACACCTGCATCTCAGCTTCTATCACTAACCACTTCTCTAGGCCTCTCACAGCTTTCAACCTCTGAGACACACAAGGATGGTAACACCCTTGACCTGGTCTTTGTCCGCCTGTGTTCAATCTCCCACCTAAATAACTCACCGCTTCCACTCTCTGACCACAACATTCTCTCCTTCACGCTCACAAATCCTCGACCACCCCAGCGCACTCCTACCTACCACACATTCAGAAATCTACAAGCCATTAACCCTCAGACACTTTCAGACTCCCTACACTCATCGCTGTCCCCAATCTCCTCTTTTTCCTGTCCCGATCTGGCTGTTCACCACTTCCAGAGTAAAACAGCCTGGCTGACATCGCAAACTCGATTTCTCCAGCAATGCTCTAGGAGTGAACGCTTATGGAGGAAAACTCGCACCCCGAAGACTTCATCCACTACAAATTTATGTTAAGGACCTAAAAATAGAGTCCTCAGTGGTTGATACCTTTTAATGGCTAACTGAAAAGATGGTAACAAATTGCAAGCTTTCGAGACTACTCCGGTCTCTTCATCAGGCAAAGACTAAAACAAAAACTGAAGAATCACATATATATATATACACAAGAGGACACAGGAATAGTGCAATAGGTAAGACAAGTGACGTGAAGCAGAACTGTCATTATGGCAGAGGAATGAACATAAATATTGGAACAGATCATAGATAAGGAGAGAGTTTTATTACCCTCTGATTGGGGTCTGGTGTTGTGTTTTGATGCCCCTAGAAGGTCAGAGACACAGATTCCTTAATTGATATAGAATGACATGAATCCATGTGACACGTTCATTCCAGCACTAAGAGTGTCAAAGGTCATCATAAGTTTGTATTCCCAAACCTTTCTATCTTTCTCAGATTTGAAGTTAGATTTTAATACCAGTAATTCCATATCCATTATGCTATGACCGGGCATACAAAAGTGTTTTGCCACAGGTAAATCCATTCTTTTTTCTCTTATCGTGTGGTGATGAGAATTCATCCTTGTTCTCAGTTTTTGCCCGGTCTCCCCCACATACAGACCCCCAGTTGGACATTTAGTACATATAATTAAGTACACCACATTAGATGTGATGCAGCTGAAAGTACCTGGGATCTTGTAGTCCTGATGGGAGTTGGGTATCTTTATCTTGTCCGTGGTCATTATAGATGCACATGTTTTACACTTCTTCTGTTTGCAAGGAAAGGTTCCTGCAGCTGTTGGGGAGGACAGGGAGCTTCTGACAATGATGCTTCTTAGATTTGGGGGCTGCCTAAAACATAGTAGTGGGGGGTCTGGAAATATGGATTGTAATCGGGCATCTTTTTGTAGTAAAGGTTGTAGTTTCCCTGCAGCTTCCCTTAGCATCTCCAGATTTGGATTGTAGGTGACCACTAGAGGCACCCGGTTATTTTCTTCTTTAGTTTTGTAATGTAGCAGGTGATTCCTTGATATTCTGGTGGCTCTTGTAAAGAAGAAAATAACCGGGTGCCTCTAGTGGTCACCTACAATCCAAATCTGGAGATGCTAAGGGGAGCTGCACGGAAACTACAACCTTTACTACAAAAAGATGCCCGATTACAATCCATATTTCCAGACCCCCCACTACTATGTTTTAGGCAGCCCCCAAATCTAAGAAGCATCATTGTCAGAAGCTCCCTGTCCTCCCCAACAGCTGCAGGAACCTTTCCTTGCAAACAGAAGAAGTGTAAAACATGTGCATCTATAATGACCACGGACAAGATAAAGATACCCAACTCCCATCAGGACTACAAGATCCCAGGTACTTTCAGCTGCATCACATCTAATGTGGTGTACCTAATTATATGTACTAAATGTCCAACTGGGGGTCTGTATGTGGGGGAGACCGGGCAAAAACTGAGAACAAGGATGAATTCTCATCGCCACACGATAAGAGAAAAAAGAATGGATTTACCTGTGGCCAAACACTTTTGTATGCCCGGTCATAGCATAATGGATATGGAATTACTGGTATTAAAATCTAACTTCAAATCTGAGAAAGATAGAAAGGTTTGGGAATACAAACTTATGATGACCTTTGACACTCTTAGTGCTGGAATGAACGTGTCACATGGATTCATGTCATTCTATATCAATTAAGGAATCTGTGTCTCTGACCTTCTAGGGGTATCAAAACACAACACCAGACCCCAATCAGAGGGTAATAAAACTCTCTCCTTATCTATGATCTGTTCCAATATTTATGTTCATTCCTCTGCCATAATGACAGTTCTGCTTCACGTCACTTGTCTTACCTATTGCACTATTCCTGTGTCCTCTTGTGTATATATATATATATATGTGATTCTTCAGTTTTTGTTTTAGTCTTTGCCTGATGAAGAGACCGGAGTAGTCTCGAAAGCTTGCAATTTGTTACCATCTTTTCAGTTAGCCATTAAAAGGTATCAACCACTGAGGACTCTATTTTTCTATCTACTGGCTAACACGGTACGAAGATACACATCTTTCCTATGTTAAGGACCTATAACTCTGCCCTTCACCTCGCCAAACAGACCTACTTCACCACCCTGATCTCCTCACTAGCCAACAACCCAAAAAAACTTTTTGACATTTTTCACTCCCTCCTCAGGCCAATAGCACAAGCCCCTATCACTGACATTTGTGCTGACGACCTGGCCTCCCACTTTATAGAAAAAATAGAGAATATCCGTCAGGAAATCTGCTCTCAACCACCAAGTGCTGTGACTCCCATCCCTCCCTGCATTTCCCCTCGCTCACTTTCCACATTTGATCCCATCACAGAAGAAGAAGTCTCCAGACTCCTCTCGTCCGACTACATGCACTACCGACCCCATCCCCTCACATCTCCTCCAGTCTCTCTCTCCAGTCGTCACAACTCACCTAACTACAATCTTTAATCTCTCTCTCTCCTCTGGCATTTTCCCATCCTCCTTCAAACACTCCATCATTACTCTGCTACTAAAGAAACCCGCTCTCGACCCTTCCTGCACAAACAACTACAGACCGGTCTCCAATCTCCCCTTCATCTCTAAACTCTTGGAGCGCCTAGTCTACTCCCGCCTCACCCGTTACCTCTCCACTCACTCCCTCCTAGACCCTTCACAGTCCGGCTTCCACCCCCTACATTCGACAGAAACTGCACTCCTATCCATCACTGAGAATGTCTCCTATCCATCACTAGAGATCAGCGGTGACATCACTGAAATGCCTCTATCCATCACTAGAGATCAGTGGTGACATCACGAGAATGCCCCTATCCATCACTAGAGATCAGTGGTGACATCACTGAGATGCTCCTACTCCATCACCAGAGATCAGCGGTGACATCACTGAGAATGTTTCTTTCCATCACTAGAGATAAGCGGTACATCACTGAGAATTGTCTCCATCCTACACTAGAGATCACGATGACATCACTGAGAATGCCCCCTATCCATCACTAGAGATCAGTGGTTGACCATCACTGAGATATGCCCCTATCCATCACTAGAGACAGTGGTGACATCACTGAGAATGCTCCTATCCATCACCAGGATCAGCCGGTGACATCACTGAGATGCCTCCTATCCTCCACTAGAGATTCAGCGGTGACATCACACTGAGAATGCCTCCTATCCACCCTCTGATTATCAGCTCGTCATCACTGAGAATGCCTCCTACCAACCAGCTGATCACGTTGACATCACTAGAGAATCCTCCTATCCACCACTAGAGATCAGCCGTGACCATCACTGAAATGCTCCTATCCATCACCAGAGATCACGTGCATCACTGAGAATGCTCCTATCCATCACCAGAGATCAGCGGTGACATCACTGAGAATGCCCCTATCTATCACTAGAGATCAGGGTGACATCACTGAGAATGCCTCCTACCATCACCAGAGATCAGTGGTGACATCACTGAGAATGCCTCCTATCCACCACTAGAGATCAGCGGTGACATCACTGAGAATGCCTCCTATCCATCACCAGAGATCAGCGGTGACATCACTGAGAATGCCTCCTATCCATCACTAGAGATCAGTGGTGACATCACTGAGAATGCCCCTATCCATCACTAGAGATCAGTGGTGACATCACTGAGAATGCCTCCTATCCATCACCAGAGATCAGTGGTGACATCACTGAGAATGCCTCCTATCCACCACTAGAGATAAAGCGTGACATCACTGAGAATGCCTCCTATCCATCACAGAGATCAGCTGGTGACATCACTGAGAATGCCTCCTATCCATCACTAGAGATCAGTGGTGACATCACTGAGAATGCCCCTATCCATCACTAGAGATCAGTGGTGACATCACTGAGAATGCCTCCTATCCATCACAGAGATCAGCGGTGACATCACTGAGAATGCCTCCTATCCATCACCAGAGATCAGTGGTGACATCACTGAGAATGCTCCTATCCATCACCAGTGATCAGGGTGACATCACTGAGAATGCCTCCTATCCATCACTAGAGATCAGTAGGTGACATCACTGAGAATGCCTCCTATCCATCACTAGAGATCAGAGGTGACATCACTGAGAATGCCTCCTATCCATCACTAGTGATCAGCGGTGACATCACTGAGATGCCACCTATCCATCACTAGAGATCAGAGGTGACATCACTGAGAGTGCCTCCTATCCATCACTAGAGATCAGAGGTGACATCACTGAGAATGCCCCCTATCCATCACTAGAGATCATAGGTGACATCACTGAGAATGCCTCCTATCCATCACAGAGATATAGGTGACATCACTGAGAATGCCTCCTATCCATCACTAGAGATCAGAGGTGACATCACTGAGAATGCCTCCTATCCTTCACCAGAGATCAGCGGTGACATCACTGAGAATGCTCCTATCCATCACTAGAGATCAGCGGTGACATCACTGAGAATGTCTCCTATCCATCACTAGAGATCAGCGGTGACATCACTAAGAATGCCTCCTATCCACACTAGAGATCAGTGGTGACATCACTGAGAATGCCTCCTATCCATCACTAGAGATCAGAGGTGACATCACTGAGAATGCCTCCTATCCATCACAGAGATCAGAGGTGACATCACTGAGAATGCTCCTATCCATCACCAGTGAGATCAACGGTGACATCACTGAGAATGTCTCCTATCCATCACTAGAGATCAGTGGTGACATCACTGAGAATGCCTCCTATCCATCACTAGAGATCAAGGTGACATCACTGAGAATGCCTCCTATCCATCACTAGAGATCAGCGGTGACATCACTAGAATGCCTCCTATCCATCACTAGAGATCAGCGGTGACATCACTAGAATGCCTCCTATCCACACCAGAGATCAGCGGTGACATCACTGAGAATGTCTCCTATCACTCACCAGGATCAGCGGTGACATCACTGAGAATGCCACCTATCCATCACCAGAGATCAGCGGTGACATCACTGAGAATGCCTCCTATCCACACTAGGATCAGCGGTGACATAACTGAGAATGCCTCCTATCCATCACCAGTGATCAGCGGTGACATCACTGAGAATGCCATCCTATCCATCACCAGAGATCAGAGGTGACATCACTGAAAATGCCTCTATCCAGATCACCGTGACTACGATGCTCACAGGTGACATACTGAGAATGCCTCCTATCCATCACTAGTGATCAGCGGTGACATCACTGAGAATGCCACCTATCCATCACCAGTGATCAGCGGTGACATCACTGAGAATGCCATCCTATCCATCACCAGAGATCAGGGTGACATCACTGAGAATGCCTCCTATCCATCACCAGTGATCACGGTGACATCACTGAGAATGCCTCCTATCATCACCAGAGATCACGTGTGACATCACTGAGAATGCTCCTATCCATCACTAGAGATCAGCGGTGACATCACTGAGAATGCCTCCTATCCATCACAGAGATCAGCGGTGACATCACTGAGAATGCCTCCTATCCATCACTAGAGATCAGTGGTGACATCACTGAGAATGCCCCTATCCATCACTAGAGATCAGTGGTGACATCACTGAGAATGCCTCCTATCCATCACCAGAGATCAGCGGTGACATCACTGAGAATGCTCCTATCCATCACCAGAGATCAGCGGTGACATCACTGAGAATGCCTCCTATCCATACAGAGATCAGGGTGACATCACTGAGAATGCTCCTATCCATCACTAGAGATCAGAGGTGACATCACTGAGAATGCCTCCTATCCATCACTAGAGATCAGAGGTGACATCACTGAGAATGCCTCCTATCCATCACTAGAGATCAGCGGTGACATCACTGAGATGCCTCCTATCCATCACTAGAGATCAGAGGTGACATCACTGAGATGCCTCCTATCCATCACTAGGATCAAGGTGACATCACTGAGAATGCCCCCTATCCATCACTAGAGATCATAGGTGACATCACTGAGAATGCCTCCTATCCATCACTAGAGATCAGAGGTGACATCACTGAGAATGCCTCCTATCCATCACTAGAGATCAGCGGTGACATCACTCAGAATGCCTCCTATCCATCACTAGAGATCAGCGGTGACATCACTAAGAATGCCTCCTATCCATCACCAGAGATCAGCGGTGACATCACTGAGAATGTCTCCTATCCATCACCAGTGATCAGCGGTGACATCACTGAGAATGCCACCTATCCATCACCAGAGATCAGCGGTGACATCACTGAGAATGCCTCCTATCCATCACCAGTGATCAGCGGTGACATAACTGAGAATGCCTCCTATCCATCACCAGTGATCAGCGGTGACATCACTGAGAATGCCACCTATCCATCACCAGAGATCAGAGGTGACATCACTGAAAATGCCTCCTATCCATCACCAGAGATCAGCGGTGACATAACTGAGAATGCCTCCTATCCATCACCAGTGATCAGCGGTGACATCACTGAGAATGCCACCTATCCATCACCAGTGATCAGCGGTGACATCACTGAGAATGCCACCTATCCATCACCAGAGATCAGCGGTGACATCACTGAGAATGCCTCCTATCCATCACCAGTGATCAGCGGTGACATCACTGAGAATGCCTCCTATCTATCACCAGAGATCAGCGGTGACATCACTGAGAATGTCTCCTATCCATCACTAGAGATCAGCGGTGACATCACTGAGAATGTCTCCTATCCATCACTAGAGATCAGCGGTGACATCACTGAGAATGCCTCCTATCCATCACTAGAGATCAGTGGTGACATCACTGAGAATGCCCCCTATCCATCACTAGAGATCAGTGGTGACATCACTGAGAATGCCTCCTATCCATCACCAGAGATCAGCGGTGACATCACTGAGAATGTCTCCTATCCATCACTAGAGATAAGCGGTGACATCACTGAGAATGTCTCCTATCCATCACCAGAGATCAGCGGTGACATCACTGAGAATGCCCCCTATCCATCACTAGAGATCAGTGGTGACATCACTGAGAATGCCTCCTATCCATCACCAGAGATCAGCGGTGACATCACTGAGAATGCCTCCTATCCACCACTAGAGATCAGCGGTGACATCACTGAGAATGCCTCCTATCCACCACTAGAGATCAGCGGTGACATCACTGAGAATGCCTCCTATCCATCACCAGAGATCAGCGGTGACATCACTGAGAATGCCTCCTATCCACCACTAGAGATCAGCGGTGACATCACTGAGAATGCCTCCTATCCATCACCAGAGATCAGCGGTGACATCACTGAGAATGCCTCCTATCCATCACCAGAGATCAGCGGTGACATCACTGAGAATGCCCCCTATCTATCACTAGAGATCAGTGGTGACATCACTGAGAATGCCTCCTACCCATCACCAGAGATCAGTGGTGACATCACTGAGAATGCCTCCTATCCACCACTAGAGATCAGCGGTGACATCACTGAGAATGCCTCCTATCCATCACCAGAGATCAGCGGTGACATCACTGAGAATGCCTCCTATCCATCACTAGAGATCAGTGGTGACATCACTGAGAATGCCCCCTATCCATCACTAGAGATCAGTGGTGACATCACTGAGAATGCCTCCTATCCATCACCAGAGATCAGTGGTGACATCACTGAGAATGCCTCCTATCCACCACTAGAGATCAGCGGTGACATCACTGAGAATGCCTCCTATCCATCACCAGAGATCAGCGGTGACATCACTGAGAATGCCTCCTATCCATCACTAGAGATCAGTGGTGACATCACTGAGAATGCCCCCTATCCATCACTAGAGATCAGTGGTGACATCACTGAGAATGCCTCCTATCCATCACCAGAGATCAGCGGTGACATCACTGAGAATGCCTCCTATCCATCACCAGAGATCAGTGGTGACATCACTGAGAATGCCTCCTATCCATCACCAGAGATCAGTGGTGACATCACTGAGAATGCCTCCTATCCATCACTAGAGATCAGAGGTGACATCACTGAGAATGCCTCCTATCCATCACTAGAGATCAGAGGTGACATCACTGAGAATGCCTCCTATCCATCACTAGAGATCAGCGGTGACATCACTGAGAATGTCTCCTATCCATCACCAGAGATCAGTGGTGACATCACTGAGAATGCCTCCTATCCATCACTAGAGATCAGAGGTGACATCACTGAGAGTGCCTCCTATCCATCACTAGAGATCAGAGGTGACATCACTGAGAATGCCCCCTATCCATCACTAGAGATCATAGGTGACATCACTGAGAATGCCTCCTATCCATCACTAGAGATCATAGGTGACATCACTGAGAATGCCTCCTATCCATCACTAGAGATCAGAGGTGACATCACTGAGAATGCCTCCTATCCTTCACCAGAGATCAGCGGTGACATCACTGAGAATGCCTCCTATCCATCACTAGAGATCAGAGGTGACATCACTGAGAATGTCTCCTATCCATCACTAGAGATCATAGGTGACATCACTGAGAATGCCTCCTATCCATCACTAGAGATCAGAGGTGACATCACTGAGAATGCCTCCTATCCTTCACCAGAGATCAGCGGTGACATCACTGAGAATGCCTCCTATCCATCACTAGAGATCAGAGGTGACATCACTGAGAATGCCTCCTATCCATCACTAGAGATCAGTGGTGACATCACTGAGAATGCCTCCTATCCATCACTAGAGATCAGCGGTGACATCACTGAGAATGCCTCCTATCCATCACTAGAGATCAGTGGTGACATCACTGAGAATGCCTCCTATCCATCACCAGAGATCAGCGGTGACATCACTGAGAATGTCTCCTATCCATCACTAGAGATCATAGGTGACATCACTGAGAATGCCTCCTATCCATCACCAGAGATCAGCGGTGACATCACTGAGAATGCCTCCTATCCATCACTAGAGATCAGTGGTGACATCACTGAGAATGCCTCCTATCCATCACTAGAGATCAGCAGTTCTTGCTCTGCTCTTTCTTGGGGTTTAGTAAGAGAAAGCTGTGATACAGGTCACCCACCTCTCACCTTTACGCTCTAGGATGACGGCCAGCCTTCGATCTCTCATTTCGGGGCTCAGCTTTTCCACCATGCGGTTAATACAATTGTCAGGACGAGGGAGCCGTCTGTTCTTATCTCCTGCCCGCAGATGGACACTCTTCCTTCCGGTTCTCAGCCTGTCAGAAAGCGCAGAAGCTTGGGCGCAGTACAGGTGACCCTGTGGGGGACAGTAAGCATGGGTAATGCACATCAATTAGCGTGTGCATTCTCCCCCCCGGGTGAAGCCCTCACCTCTATGAAGTGCTCGAGCTGATGATGCACTGCAGTCGTTATCCAGGACATCATTCATGTGATGCAGAACGTCTTCTGCTGCGCCTCCATCTTCTCCTTCTCTTCCTGCAAAATACAGAAAAGTCCAATGAGGACTACAAACCCAGCAGAGTGAATGGAGCTCAACACCACTGTCAACCATAATGTGGACAGACAATGATGCACCTTGGTTCCGCTCTTTATTCTTTGCTTCAATAATCAGTTCCAGGTCTTGGCGAGAACGACTCAAGTCATCCAGACGCATGACAATGAAAGAAGAGCGTACCCCGTCATTGGAAGAATAACATTAAAATAGAGCCCCAGTATTACCAGCCCCCATACATTTATAGCCACGTCTATTACCAGCACCCCATACAATGTACTAACCCGCCACCGTCTATTACAGCACCCCATAATGTACTAGACCCGCGCACCCGTTTACCAGCCCATACATGCTATAGAGCGCGCACCGTCATACAGCACCCCTATGTACTAGAGCCCGCACCCGTTATTACCAGCACCCCCATACATATTACTATACAGCCGCGCACCCGTCTATTACCAGCACCCCCATACAATTTACTAGAGCCGCGCACCCGTCTATTACCAGCACCCCCATACAATGCTACTAGAGCCGCGCACCCGTCTATTACCAGCACCCCCATACATAGCTATAAGCCGCACACCGTCTATTACCAGCACCCCATACAATGCTACTAGAGCCGCGCACCCGTCTATTACCAGCACCCCATACAATCTACTAAAGCCGCGCACCCGTCTATTACCAGCACCCCCATACAATGCTACTAAGCGCGCACCCGTCTATTACCAGCACCCCCATACAATGCTACTAGAAGCCGCACACCGTCTTTACCAGCACCCCATACATGTCTATAAGCCGCACACCGTCTATTACCAGCACCCCATACAATGCTACTAGAGCCGCGCACCTGTCTATTACCAGCACCCCCATACATATTCTACGAGCCGCGCACCCGTCTATTACCAGCACCCCAATACAATGCTACTAGAGCGCGCACCCGTCTATACCAGCACCCCATACAATGCTACTAAGCGCGAACTCGTCTATTACCAGCACCCCATACAATGCTACTAGAGCCGCGCACTCCGTCTATTACCAGCACCCCCATACAATGCTACTAGAGCGCGCGCACCCCGTTATTACCAGCACCCCATACAATGCTATAGAGCCGCGCACCGTCTTTACCAGCACCCCCATAATTACTAGACGACCGTCACCACTCCGTCTATTACAGCACCCCATACAATGATACTAGAGCCGGCACCCGTCTATTACCAGCACCCCTATACAATGTACTAGAGCCGCGCACCGTCTATTCCAGCACCCCCATACAATGCTACTAGAGCCGCGCACCGTCTATTACCAGCACCCCATACAATGCTACTAGAGCCGCGACCCGTCTATTACCAGCACCCCATACAATCTATACGGAATTAAGACCCATCAATGCTACTAGAGCCGCGACTGTCTATTCCAGCACCCCATACATAGCTAAGCCGCACCCGTCTATTACCAGCACCCCCATAAATGCATAGAGCCGCGCACACCGTCATTACAGCACCCCCATCAATCTACTAGACCGCGCACCGTCTATTCCGCACCCCATACAATGCTATAGAGCCGCGCACCCCGTCTATTACCAGCACCCCATACAATTATGCCGGACTCTCTATTACCAGCCCCCTATGTACTAGAGCCCGTTATACCAGCACCCCCATACAATGCTACTAGAGCCGCCACTTTCCGCCCCCATTACAATTTACTAGAAGCCGCACACCCGTCTATTACAGCACCCCCATACAATGCTACTAGAGCCGCGCACCCGTCTATTACCAGCACCCCATACAATGCTACTAGAGCCGCGCACCCGTCTATTACCAGCACCCCCATACAATGCTACTTAGAGCCGCGCACCCGTCTATTACCAGCACCCCCATACAATGCTACTAGAGCCGCGCACCCGTCTATTACCAGCACCCCCATACAATGCTACTAGAGCCGCGCACCCGTCTATTACCAGCACCCCATACAATGCTACTAGAGCCGCACCCGTCTATTACCGCACCCCATACAATGCTACTAGAGCCGCGCACCGTCTATTACCAGCACCCCCATACAATGTACTAAGCGCGCCACCCGTCTATTACCAGCACCCCCATACAATGCTACTAGAGCCGCGCACCGTCTATTACCAGCACCCCCATACAATGCTACTAGAACCGCGCACCCGTCTATTACCAGCACCCCCATACAATGTACTAGAGCCGCGCATCCGTCTATTACCAGCACCCCCATACAATGCTACTAGAGCCGCGCACCCGTCTATTACCAGCACCCCCATACAATGCTACTAGAGCCGCGCACCCGTCTATTACCAGCACCCCCATACAATGCTACTAGAGCCGCGCACCCGTCTATTACCAGCACCCCCATACAATGTACTAGAGCCGCGCACCCGTCTATTACCAGCACCCCATACAATGCTACTAGAGCCGCGCACCCGTCTATTACCAGCACCCCATACAATGCTACTAGCCGCGCACCCGTCTATTACCAGCACCCCATACAATGCTACTAGAGCCGCGCACCCGTCTATTACCAGCACCCCCATACAATGCTACTAGAGCCGCGCACCCGTCTATTACCAGCACCCCCATACAATGCTACTAAGCCGCGCACCGTCTATTACCAGCACCCCCATACAATGCTACTAGAGCCGCGCACCCGTCTATTACCAGCACCCCCATACAATGCTACTAGAGCCGCGCACCGTCTATTACCAGCACCCCCATACAATGCTACTAGAGCCGCGCACCCCGTCTATTACCAGCACCCCCATACAATGCTACTAAGCCGCACCCGTCTATTACCAGCACCCCCATACAATGCTACTAGAGCCGCGCACCCGTCTATTACCAGCACCCCCATACAATGTACTAAAGCCGCGCACCGTCTATTACCAGCACCCCCATACAATGCTACTAGAGCCGCGCACCCGTCTATTACAAGCACCCCCATACAATGCTACTAGAGCCGCGCACCCCGTCTATTACCAGCACCCTCATACAATGCTACTATACAGCCGCACACCCCGTCTATTACCAGCACCCCCATACAATGCTACTATACAGCCGCGCACCCGTCTATTACCAGCACCCCCATACAATATTACTATACAGCCGCGCACCCCGTCTATTACCAGCGCACCCCCATACAATGCTACTATACAGCCGCACACCCCATCTATTACCAGCACCCCCATACAATATTACTACAGAGCCGCACACCCCGTCTATTACCAGCACCCCCATACAATATTACTATACAGCCGCGCACCCCATCTATTACCAGCACCTCCATACAATATTACTACAGAGCCGCACACCCCGTCTATTACCAGCCAGGGTGGATTTGATTTAAATCAAACTGATTTAAATCATGATTTAAATCACGATTTAAATCACTAGTCAGTAAGGCTTGATTTAAATCAGTGATTTAAATCAAAGTTTCTACCTTTACGGCCTGCTGCCATTATAAGGAAAGAATGTAATAAACCTCAGATCGTACACACAAACAGATCCAGACTTGTCTGTCTGTGGCTATGCTGCAGTATTGTGCTCAAAGTTTCACTTTCATTTTCTTGTCTGCTTGCCCTTCCTCCTCCTCACACTTAGATTCACATTCTTCTTGTGTTGTGCAGATCTATTCCACTCCAAACAATCAGAAACATATTGTCTAACTTCTTGGACTTGGCACTGAAGGGGTTGATTCTGTATTCATATAGGTTTGTAGAACAATAGGATTAAGGTCTTTTTCTCAACTCTGTTCATGTTGTAACATTTTTGCCGTGAAGAAGAGGCTGGGACCTCTGCGGAGTCAAATTCAGTTTTGAGAACTGCGTAAGTAAAGCGAGCGTCTGTGATAATATAGGAGAGAAACTGCCCACTAATCCTACAGAAACCTCTGGAAGAGCATGGCATTGTGAATGTTACACATATACAGCCTTTATTCTACTGAGTTAAACAACTCAGCTTTATCTCATGATGGAAGAACCTTTGGATGGTAAAATATTTTCCTCAAAAAGCAGTTTATTGAAAAAAATCCGATTTAAATCAAAAAAATCTGATTTAAATCAAAAAAATCCGATTTAAATCAAAAAAATCAGATTTTTTTGATTTTTTAAAAAAAATCATTGATTTTTATCCACCCTGACCAGCACCCTCATACAATATTACTATACAGCCGCGCACCCCGTCTATTACCAGCACCCCCATACAATATTACTATACAGCCGCACACCCGTCTATTACCAGCACCCCCATAGAATATTACTATACAGCCGCGCACCCCGTCTATTACCAGCACCCCCATACATTACTATACAGCCACGCACTCCGTCTATTATCAGCACCCCCATACAATGCTACTATACAGTCGCACACCCCGTCTATTACCAGCACCCCCATACAATGCTACTAGAGCCGCACACCCCGTCTATTACCAGCATCCCCATACAATATTACTACAGAGCCGCACACCCCGCAGGGTGGATAAAAATCATGATTTTTTTTAAAAAAATAAAAAAAATCGGAATTTTTTTGATTTAAATCGGATTTTTTTGATTTAAATAGGATTTTTTAATCAAGTTGTACACAAGCAAAAACTTTGTCTTTTTGCAAATCAAATTATTTTACACAAATAAAAATATTAAAACAGTTGATGATTATGAAACCTAATAATTTTTATTTGCACTATTAAACAATCAGAATTGAACTACAGAGAATAAGTACTTTTTAACAATAGCCTATCTCTAACGTTTGAAGTAAGCAAACATCTTCAGTGAATACATCAGTCCTTTAAGCCTACTGTTTATTTAGGACTTTTAATAGGAAAACTAGTTGTCCTGCTTTAGCAATTCCTAAGCGGTTTCGGACTGTTGTGTGCACAAAACCAAATGAAGAAAACAATCTCTCTACTCCTGCCGATGAAGCCGATGCAGTCAGTAGCTGAGTAGCTACATTTATTATCTTCGCTGGAAGAACAAGTGATTGCGACTTCCACCAGTCCAGTGGTTTTAGTTCATTAACGACGTTATCTGCAAACATGTATTTTTGAAATGGTGCAGATTCACACTTCAATTTCAGCACAGTTGCCACAATGTCATGGTTAGTATTGGCGAGCCACTCCATTGCAGAGTTGATTTCCGCCTCAGATAGTTTTTTCCCTCTGTAGATGGGATGCAAGATATTGGCTAAATAGTGTTCTTCTTTTAATGCTTGGTCCTTGCAGTGGTGTATTGCAACCTTTACATTGTTTGAGAGGTTCAAGCGATCTAGCGAACCTTCTAAATCTTTCCAAACTTCTGTGGCATCAGCTATGGTTGCAGTATCTTTCTGCATTTTATCCAACGCAATAGATATTGGCTTTAACATTTCCAAAAGGTCCTCGGCATTTCTCTTCACACCAAGATTTAATACTTTGCTTCGTATATTAGCATCAATTTTATCCCGATGTGTTTCGCAAATGGACACTAATTTTGACCAGTTGTTAATAAACAGTTCCAAGCATTCAGCCAAGGTATTCC
>JARQOD010000005.1:546325739-546411449 GCA_033576555.1 Oophaga sylvatica
TTCCTCGGTGTCCCGGTGGCTCAGTCTGACCCTGCTTGCCAGCCTGATAATACCAGGCCACAGCAGTCTGCTTATCTTGGCTGGTTAACAAAACTAGGGGATCCCCTCGAAAAAAATTGGCATGGGGTCCCCCCTATTTTTGTTAACCAGCCAGATGAAGCAGACTGCTGAGGCCTGGATTTTCAGGCTGTTAAGGAGCCAAGATCCATGAACCTTGCCAGCCTGATAATACCAGGTCACAGCAGTCTGCATATCTTGGCTGGTTAACAAAAATAGGGGATCCCCTTGAAAAAAATTGGCGTGGGGTCCCCCCTATTTTTGTTAACCAGCCAGATGAAGCAGACTGCTGAGGCCTGGATTTTCAGGCTGGTAAGGATCCAATATCCATGGACCTTGCAAGCCTGATAATACTAGGCCACAGCAGTCTGCTTAGCTTGGCTGGTTAACAAAAATAGGGGATCCCCTCGAAAAAAAAATGGCGTGGGATCCCCCCTATTTTTGTTAACCAGCCAAGCAAAATGCAGACTGCTGCGGCCTGGTATTAAAAGACTGTCAAGGCCCATGGATTTTGGCCCTCAACAGCCTGATAATACCAGGCTACAGCAGCCCCACATTTGGCGCATCAAAAGATGTGCCAATTGTGGCACTTTACCCGGCTCTTCCCACTTGCCCTGTAGCGGTGGCAAGTGGGGTAATAAGGGGTTAATGTCACCGTTGATTGCACGGTGACAATAAGCCTGGTTAATAATGGAGAGGCGTCAATAAGACACCGATCCATTATTAATCCCAAAGTTTTTTAAATGTTTAAAAAAAAGACAAAGCAAGAAAAAAGTCTTTTAATGAAATAAAAGAGACAACACAGTTTTCATTTCTTTATTATACTCTCATTCCTGCGACGCCATCGATCTCCTGTAAAAAAAGAAAAAAAACAAACCAACAGTATACCACCTGTCCGACGCAGTCCATAACGACAGTCCCACGACGATCCAGCTCTGCTACATCGGAACGCCAGGCAGAGCCTAACATCCCGGCGCAGCACAGCTGATTACCTGCTTCCCCGGCGGTGACGTCATCGGACTGCTTTACGGCCGCGATTACCCGGCAGTCACTGCAGTTATCGCGAGAAACTGCATGTGACCGCCAGGGAGAAGATGATGGTGGCCATCAAGCAGTCCAGGACGTGACTGCCGGAGATCTTCTGCCAGGTAAGTGCCGCTGACTCCTGACAGACCCGACCGACGGACACTGACCGTGACAGGACAATTACGATTCCGGTATCCGATATGACGAAAATATCGGTACTCGGAATCGGAATTCCGATACAGCCAATATCGGCCGATACCCGATATTTGCAGTATCGGAATGCTCAACACTATCTAAGATATATCAACATACGTTTCATTTATAGTTATTACTTCATTTCTAGTTTTCACAAAATAAGCATGAAAATAAGCAAGTTAGCAATTGACTTTCTTTTTCTATCTGCTGTCAATGTTTTTCAATTAAGCTTTAACTTTTAGGCCGGTGTCACACTTGTGAGTGTGATGCGAGAAACTAGCACGAGTTTCTCGCATCAAAACCCAGCACTGTCGCCGACACATAGAAATACATGCAGCTGTATGCTCAGGTATGAGTGCCGGTGGCAGTGCCGGGTGTTGATGCAAGAAACTCGTGCGAGTTTCTCACATCATACTCACAAACGTGACACCGGCCTTACAGCTCATTGGCCTCCAGACCTTGGAGTGAGCAGTAATTACACCCCATGAGAGGAGTTAACTCTTAACATCCCAGACAGCTCTCTCCAGTTCATTGATTTCTATACTGTAGTGAGTTGCTCACTTCACTCCAAACCATCGCATCTTCTAGAGGGGTGGAGCTATGCAGATCTTCACTTTCTAGAAAAATTCCTTAGTGGATGTTTTTCTGTACCTTTAATCATCAGTAAAGATCTTTATCCTTTGTCTTTCTCATCATAAGTCTTTTGATAACAGATCTTAATTCTGCAAATAGCCAATTTTCACAAACTCATTGTTTTTGCTAATCTACATATTGTAGGATTAGCTCCGCCTCCTCCCTGTTTATGTATCAAACTTGTATCCTGAGAAACCTCTTCTGTGTCGTCTCCATGATGTTGATGGTGATCGGGGAGAAGAGGTCGGATGAATCGTGTCATGTGATCAGTGTTAGTAGCTCTTTGACTATTTGTTTAACAGCTTTTTGGCAAATGCTGAAAAGCCCAAATATTTGTGAAAAACAGAATGAAGCAATGTGCTGAATGTGTATATAATTGAGTAAAATGAAATAGTCTTTTACTAAAAACAGGAATATGAACAATGGCTTTAGAATAATCAGATATTACAGGAGGATAAGTGACTGTAGAATAATCAGATATTACAGGAGGATAAGTGACTGTAGAATAATCAGATATTACAGGAGGATAAGTGACTGTAGAATAATCAGATATTACAGGAGGATAAGTGACTGTAGAATAATCAGATGTTACAGGAGGATAAGTGACTGTAGAATAATCAGATATTACAGGAGGATAAGTGACTGTAGAATAATCAGATATTACAGGAGGATAAGTGACTGTAGAATAATCAGATGTTACAGGAGGATAAGTGACTGTAGAATAATCAGATATTACAGGAGGATAAGTGACTGTAGAATAATCAGATATTACAGGAGGATAAGTGACTGTAGAATAATCAGATATTACAGGAGGATAAGTGACTGTAGAATAATCAGGTATTACAGGAGGATAAGTGACTGTAGAATAATCAGATATTACAGGAGGATAAGTGACTGTAGAATAATCAGATATTACAGGAGGATAAGTGACTGTAGAATAATCAGATATTACAGGAGGATAAGTGACTGTAGAATAATCAGATTTACAGGAGGATAAGTGACTGTAGAATAATCAGATATTACAGGAGGATAAGTGACTGTAGAAAAATCAGATATTACAGGAGGATAAGGACTGTGTAGAATAATCTAATTTACAGGAGGATAAGTGACTGTTAGAATAATCAGATTTACAGGAGATAAGTGACTGAAGAATAATTCAGATATTACAGGAGGATAAGTGACTGTAGAATAATCGAGATATTTACAGGAGGATAAGTGACTGTAGAATAATCAGATATTACAGGAGGATAAGTGACTGTGAATTAATCAGATTTTACAGAGGATAAGTGACTGTTAGAATAATCAGATATTACAGGAGGATAAGTGACTGTAGAATAATCAGATATTACAGAGGATAAGTGACTGTAGAATAAATCAGATTTTACAGGAGGAAAAGTGACTGTAGAATAATCAGATATTACAGGAGGATAAGTGACTGTAGAATAATCAGATATTACAGGAGGATAAGTGACTGTAGAATAATCAGATATTACAGGAGGATAAGTGACTGTAGAATAATCAGATATTACAGGAGGATAAGTGACTGTAGAATAATCAGATGTTACAGGAGGATAAGTGACTGTAGAATAATCAGATATTACAGGAGGATAAGTGACTGTAGAATAATCAGATATTACAGGAGGATAAGTGACTGTAGAATAATCAGATGTTACAGGAGGATAAGTGACTGTAGAATAATCAGATATTACAGGAGGATAAGTGACTGTAGAATAATCAGATATTACAGGAGGATAAGTGACTGTAGAATAATCAGATATTACAGGAGGATAAGTGACTGTAGAATAATCAGTATTACAGGAGGATAAGTGACTGTAGAATAATCAGATGTTACAGGAGGATAAGTGACTGTAGAATAATCAGATGTTACAGGAGGATAAGTGACTGTAGAATAATCAGATTTACAGGAGGATAAGTGACTGTAGAATAATCAGATGTTACAGGAGGATAAGTGACTGTAGAATAATCAGAGTATTACAGGAGGATAAGTGACTGTAGAATAATCAGATGTTACAGGAGGATAAGTGACTGTAGAATAATCAGATATTACAGGAGGATAAGTGACTGTAGAATAATCAATATTACAGGAGGATAAGTGACTGTAGAATAATCAGATATTACAGGAGGATAAGTGACTGTAGAATAATCAGATGTTACAGGAGGATAAGTGACTGTAGAATAATCAGGTATTACAGGAGGATAAGTGACTGTAGAATAATCAGATTTACAGGAGGATAAGTGACTGTAGAATAATCAGATGTTACAGGAGGATAAGTGACTGTAGAATAATCAGATATTACAGGAGGATAAGTGACTGTAGAATAATCAGATATTACAGGAGGATAAGTGACTGTAGAATAATCAGATATTACAGGAGGATAAGTGACTGTAGAATAATCAGATATTACAGGAGGATAAGTGACTGTAGAATAATCAGATATTACAGGAGGATAAGTGACTGTAGAATAATCAGATATTACAGGAGGATAAGTGACTGTAGAATAATCAGATATTACAGGAGGATAAGTGACTGTAGAATAATCAGATATTACAGGAGGATAAGTGACTGTAGAATAATCAGATATTACAGGAGGATAAGTGACTGTAGAATAATCAGATTTACAGGAGGATAAGTGACTGTAGAATAATCAGATTTACAGGAGGATAAGTGACTGTAGAATAATCAGATATTACAGGAGGATAAGTGACTGTAGAATAATCAGATATTACAGGAGGATAAGTGACTGTAGAATAATCAGATATTACAG
Organism: Oophaga sylvatica; assembly: GCA_033576555.1. Classification (NCBI taxonomy): domain Eukaryota; kingdom Metazoa; phylum Chordata; class Amphibia; order Anura; family Dendrobatidae; genus Oophaga; species Oophaga sylvatica. The sequence goes on from JARQOD010000005.1 coordinate 546,330,437, forward strand.
GAGGATAAGTGACTGTAGAATAATCAGATATTACAGGAGGATAAGTGACTGTAGAATAATCAGATATTACAGGAGGATAAGTGACTGTAGAATAATCAGATTTACAGGAGGATAAGTGACTGTAGAATAATCAGATGTTACAGGAGGATAAGTGACTGTAGAATAATCAGATATTACAGGAGGATAAGTGACTGTAGAATAATCAGATATTACAGGAGGATAAGTGACTGTAGAATAATCAGATTTACAGGAGGATAAGTGACTGTAGAATAATCAGATTTACAGGAGGATAAGTGACTGTAGAATAATCAGATATTACAGGAGGATAAGTGACTGTAGAATAATCAGATATTACAGGAGGATAAGTGACTGTAGAATAATCAGATATTACAGGAGGATAAGTGACTGTAGAATAATCAGATATTACAGGAGGATAAGTGACTGTAGAATAATCAGATTTACAGGAGGATAAGTGACTGTAGAATAATCAGATTTACAGGAGGATAAGTGACTGTAGAATAATCAGTATTACAGGAGGATAAGTGACTGTAGAATAATCAGATTTACAGGAGGATAAGTGACTGTAGAATAATCAGATATTACAGGAGGATAAGTGACTGTAGAAAATCAGATATTACAGGAGATAAGTGACTGTAGAATAATCAGATATTACAGGAGGATAAGTGACTGTAGAATAATCAGATATTACAGGAGGATAAGTGACTGTAGAATAATCAGATATTACAGGAGGATAAGTGACTGTAGAATAATCAGATATTACAGGAGGATAATGACTGTAGAATAATCAGATATTACAGGAGGATAAGTGACTGTAGAATAATCAGATATTACAGGAGGATAAGTGACTGTAGAATAATCAGATTTACAGGAGGATAAGTGACTGTAGAATAATCAGATATTACAGGAGGATAAGTGACTGTAGAATAATCAGATGTTACAGGAGGATAAGTGACTGTAGAATAATCAGATTTACAGGAGGATAAGTGACTGTAGAATAATCAGATTTACAGGAGGATAAGTGACTGTAGAATAATCAGATTTACAGGAGGATAAGTGACTGTAGAATAATCAGATTTACAGGAGGATAAGTGACTGAGAATATCAGATATTACAGGAGGATAAGTGACTGTAGAATAATCAGATATTACAGGAGGATAAGTGACTGTAGAATAATCAGATATTACAGGAGGATAAGTGACTGTAGAATAATCAGATTTACAGGAGGATAAGTGACTGTAGAATAATCAGATTTACAGGAGGATAAGTGACTGTAGAATAATCAGATTACAGGAGATAAGGACTGTAGAATAATCAGATGTTACAGGAGGATAAGTGACTGTGATATCAGATATTACAGGAGGATAAGTGACTGTAGAATAATCAGATATTACAGGAGGATAAGTGACTGTAGAATAATCAGATATTACAGGAGGTAAGTGACTGTAGAATAATCAGATATTACAGGAGGATAAGTGACTGTAGAATAATCAGATTTACAGGAGGATAAGTGACTGTAGAATAATCAGATATTACAGGAGGATAAGTGACTGTAGAATAATCAGATATTACAGGAGGATAAGTGACTGTAGAATAATCAGATGTTACAGGAGGATAAGTGACTGTAGAATAATCAGATATTACAGGAGGATAAGTGACTGTAGAATAATCAGATATTACAGGAGGATAAGTGACTGTAGAATAATCAGATGTTACAGGAGGATAAGTGACTGTAGAATAATCAGATTTACAGGAGGATAAGTGACTGTAGAATAATCAGATTTACAGGAGGATAAGTGACTGTAGAATAATCAGATTTACAGGAGGATAAGTGACTGTAGAATAATCAGATGTTACAGGAGGATAAGTGACTGTAGAATAATCAGATTTACAGGAGGATAAGTGACTGTAGAATAATCAGATGTTACAGGAGGATAAGTGACTGTAGAATAATCAGATGTTACAGGAGGATAAGTGACTGTAGAATAATCAGATATTACAGGAGGATAAGTGACTGTAGAATAATCAGATATTACAGGAGGATAAGTGACTGTAGAATAATCAGATTTACAGGAGGATAAGTGACTGTAGAATAATCAGATGTTACAGGAGGATAAGTGACTGTAGAATAATCAGATATTACAGGAGGATAAGTGACTGTAGAATAATCAGATATTACAGGAGGATAAGTGACTTTTAGAATAATCAGATTTACAGGAGGATAAGTGACTGTAGAATAATCAGATATTACAGGAGGATAAGTGACTGTAGAATAATCAGATATTACAGGAGGATAAGTGACTGTAGAATAATCAGATATTACAGGAGGATAAGTGACTGTAGAATAATCAGATATTACAGGAGGATAAGTGACTGTAGAATAATCAGATATTACAGGAGGATTAGTGACTGTAGAATAATCAGATGTTACAGGAGGATAAGTGACTGTAGAATAATCAGATATTACAGGAGGATAAGTGACTGTAGAATAATCAGATATTACAGGAGGATAAGTGACTGTAGAATAATCAGATATTACAGGAGGATAAGTGACTGTAGAATAATCAGATATTACAGGAGGATAAGTGACTGTAGAATAATCAGATATTACAGGAGGATAAGTGACTGTAGAATAATCAGATATTACAGGAGGATAAGTGACTGTAGAATAATCAGATGTTACAGGAGGATAAGTGACTGTAGAATAATCAGATATTACAGGAGGATAAGTGACTGTAGAATAATCAGATATTACAGGAGGATAAGTGACTGTAGAATAATCAGATGTTACAGGAGGATAAGTGACTGTAGAATAATCAGATATTACAGGAGGATAAGTGACTGTAGAATAATCAGATATTACAGGAGGATAAGTGACTGTAGAATAATCAGATATTACAGGAGGATAAGTGACTGTAGAATAATCAGATATTACAGGAGGATAAGTGACTGTAGAATAATCAGATATTACAGGAGGATAAGTGACTGTAGAATAATCAGATGTTACAGGAGGATAAGTGACTGTAGAATAATCAGATATTACAGGAGGATAAGTGACTGTAGAATAATCAGATGTTACAGGAGGATAAGTGACTGTAGAATAATCAGATGTTACAGGAGGATAAGTGACTGTAGAATAATCAGATATTACAGGAGGATAAGTGACTGTAGAATAATCAGATATTACAGGAGGATAAGTGACTGTAGAATAATCAGATGTTACAGGAGGATAAGTGACTGTAGAATAATCAGATATTACAGGAGGATTAGTGACTGTAGAATAATCAGATATTACAGGAGGATAAGTGACTGTAGAATAATCAGATATTACAGGAGGATAAGTGACTGTAGAATAATCAGATGTTACAGGAGGATAAGTGACTGTAGAATAATCAGATATTACAGGAGGATAAGTGACTGTAGAATAATCAGATGTTACAGGAGGATAAGTGACTGTAGAATAATCAGATGTTACAGGAGGATAAGTGACTGTAGAATAATCAGATGTTACAGGAGGATAAGTGACTGTAGAATAATCAGATATTACAGGAGGATAAGTGACTGTAGAATAATCAGATATTACAGGAGGATAAGTGACTGTAGAATAATCAGATGTTACAGGAGGATAAGTGACTGTAGAATAATCAGATATTACAGGAGGATTAGTGACTGTAGAATAATCAGATATTACAGGAGGATAAGTGACTGTAGAATAATCAGATGTTACAGGAGGATAAGTGACTGTAGAATAATCAGATATTACAGGAGGATAAGTGACTGTAGAATAATCAGATGTTACAGGAGGATAAGTGACTGTAGAATAATCAGATATTACAGGAGGATAAGTGACTGTAGAATAATCAGATATTACAGGAGGATAAGTGACTGTAGAATAATCAGATATTACAGGAGGATAAGTGACTGTAGAATAATCAGATATTACAGGAGGATAAGTGACTGTAGAATAATCAGATGTTACAGGAGGATAAGTGACTGTAGAATAATCAGATATTACAGGAGGATAAGTGACTGTAGAATAATCAGATGTTACAGGAGGATAAGTGACTGAAGAATAATCAGATATTACAGGAGGATAAGTGACTGTAGAATAATCAGATATTACAGGAGGATAAGTGACTGTAGAATAATCAGATATTACAGGAGGATAAGTGACTGTAGAATAATCAGATGTTACAGGAGGATAAGTGACTGTAGAATAATCAGATATTACAGGAGGATAAGTGACTGTAGAATAATCAGATGTTACAGGAGGATAAGTGACTGTAGAATAATCAGATGTTACAGGAGGATAAGTGACTGTAGACTAATCAGATATTACAGGAGGATAAGTGACTGTAGAATAATCAGATATTACAGGAGGATAAGTGACTGTGGAATAATCAGATATTACAGGAGGATAAGTGACTGTAGAATAATCAGATGTTACAGGAGGATAAGTGACTGTAGAATAATCAGATATTACAGGAAGATAAGTGACTGTAGAATAATCAGATGTTACAGGAGGATAAGTGACTGTAGAATAATCAGATGTTACAGGAGGATAAGTGACTGTAGAATAATCAGATATTACAGGAGGATAAGTGACTGTAGAATAATCAGATATTACAGGAGGATAAGTGACTGTAGAATAATCAGATGTTACAGGAGGATAAGTGACTGTAGAATAATCAGATATTACAGGAGGATAAGTGACTGTAGAATAATCAGATGTTACAGGAGGATAAGTGACTGTAGAATAATCAGATGTTACAGGAGGATAAGTGACTGTAGAATAATCAGATATTACAGGAGGATAAGTGACTGTAGAATAATCAGATGTTACAGGAGGATAAGTGACTGTAGAATAATCAGATGTTACAGGAGGATAAGTGACTGTAGAATAATCAGGTATTACAGGAGGATAAGTGACTGTAGAATAATCAGATATTACAGGAGGATAAGTGACTGTAGAATAATCAGATGTTACAGGAGGATAAGTGACTGTAGAATAATCAGATGTTACAGGAGGATAAGTGACTGTAGAATAATCAGATATTACAGGAGGATAAGTGACTGAAGAATAATCAGATATTACAGGAGGATAAGTGACTGTAGTGTGTAGCCCTGGTGTTAGGCACACGCAGTACCCTGGAGAGTGTGTGGCGAGACAGCAGTTTAATGCTAAATACCCATTCACTCAACATACACTAGACACACCCTTAGGGTAGTGTAGTTACTTGTGAGGGAGTGGTCAGGGTGTATGTTTGTTGAGTGATTTTAGTGTGTTTCCTGTCTTCGGACAGAGCAGACGTCTGGAGTTTAGCTGGAGGGAGGAAGTCGTCCAGCCTGCTCATCATCAGTTCAGAACGTGGAGGCTAGTACAGGTGGTCTAGTTCACCTCAGCCTAGTCAGAGCTGTACCTCACCTGAATACATTGAAAGAAAGAAGAAGCTTAGTGCAGAAAGACTTCAGTCACCTGTCTCAAGGACAGTGAAAGGTTCAGAGACGTGCTCCTGCCTAGTGATAACTGAGAATCTGTAACTAACTCTGAAGGAAGTGAATGAAGGAAGTGACTACCCGACTTTATGCAAGTGTGAGTGTTTATGCTACCAGCGAGGACAAGGCGAAAGGCACAGTGGAAAGATTATTGGAAAGGTGCTTTTGGATTGAAGAAGTCCTGCACATTGCAACCGGTCACTGGGGACCGAAGGATCACTATTAGCTTCAAGCATAGTGGTAAGAAAACCAGGGATTTACCGGACCTTAGGTCGCGGCAAACAGCCCCATATAGTCAGTACGTAACTGGGGTCAGGGGGAGTGAAGACTTTGAGTCCGTGCACGACAAGACAGGAATTCAGCTCTCTCGCAGGAAGGCTCCTACCACAAAACTGACTGGGCAGTACAGCTATGGATTAGCTGGAGTTATTGAGGGAACTACGCTTCAGGCTGGTTGTACTCATCGTGTTGAAAGTAAAGGAGGCCCCTAACTTGTCCAGCTGCTGTCTCAAGATACACTCTCCTTGGATCAGCCTCCCTGGGACCTGCCTGAACATCTTGCAAGTAAAGGTATGGAAAGACGCTGACCGTGTGAGACTGTGTTATTTATCTGCACCTGACTTCACTAACTTCATAGACTTTGAGGGACCAGTCCCACCTGTAGGGGACCCGACATCTAGCTGCCTCACCATCCCCTCAGAGATCTACAGCAGCGCTGGTACAAATTACCAGAATACTACAGGTGGCGTCACGAACTGTATATAAATCTATCCCCTGTAAATAATCCCCCAACATACGCCAGACCGCCAGGGCCACAGACCGAGCCACCGCTACCTGTGACAATCCCATAGACTTCTACGGGCTCGGCTCTGAGTACCCCATTGCCCTGGTAATCCACAATTGTGGTGGCGGGTCGGCACAGTAGAATAATCAGATATTACAGGAGGATAAGTGACTGTAGAATAATCAGATATTACAGGAGGATAAGTGACTGTAGAATAATCAGATATTACAGGAGGATAAGTGACTGTAGAATAATCAGATATTACAGGAGGATAAGTGACTGTAGAATAATCAGATATTACAGGAGGATAAGTGACTGTAGAATAATCAGATATTACAGGAGGATAAGTGACTGTAGAATAATCAGATGTTACAGGAGGATAAGTGACTGTACAATAATCAGATGTTACAGGAGGATAAGTGACTGTAGAATAATCAGATATTACAGGAGGATAAGTGACTGTAGAATAATCAGATGTTACAGGAGGATAAGTGACTGTAGAATAATCAGATGTTACAGGAGGATAAGTGACTGTAGAATAATCAGATGTTACAGGAGGATAAGTGACTGTAGAATAATGTGTAAGGAGATTTGTATCTAGGACCAAAGGTCCACAAAATCCTCCACTAATGAAGTTGCAACAAAGATAAATATTTGCATAGCTCCACCCCCTTCTGGAAAGTGGCTGCAGAAGAAAGGAAGAGTCAGAAGAGGCCACAGCCCCAACCTTATCCCCGACCCACCAAAAGCCTGAAGCAGCAGCCGGAGGTCAATGGGAGGAGAAATGTTATACACAAACTAGTATTGTAGTTTAGGCCAATGTTCTCGAGTCTTATCTCACCTTTTGTTATTTTGTATTATCCATTATATATTATTAGATTATCATCCAGCAACAAGAACTTTGTTGAAAAGGATAATTGATGAAGATCTTCAATGACCGCGACTGAAGCTCAACAAAGAACTCCAGTTATTAATTCAACAAAGCAAAACCAGAGCGGGAATCTGCATAGCTCCCCCGCCGTATGGGAAATGGCTGGTAATTAGTAACTACCCCCAAAGGCTGTAGAATTACTGGAAGAAGCAAGAATCCGCGGCTGGCAACTGCTTCTTTCTTCAAGGGTCCTTCCACCTGAACGGACAGTGGGAGCCGTTCAGTGACTGCGAGCAGCTTTCTCTGGGGTCCGGCTCACAGAATGATGCCAACTATTGGTGCCAGAGAGTCATAAAGATCATATGGACTTAATTGTAGGAAATGTTGTAAGAAATCGTACGAGAAGAAGGACTGTGAGGATATCTTCAGGGTTTGTCTGATCACAGGCCATGGCACCAACAGCCATCCTGAAGAAGACCCCCTACATGTCTACAAGATCTGTCCAAAGAGAGAGAACCTGGGCCATAGTTACCTGAGGTTGGGGTCCAATTAGCGTCTGGCATCTGATGATTCTCTCAGCGGGAGCCGAGTGTCAGTGCTTTGTGCTCTGCTGGTATCCAAGGTACACATCGGGTTTCCAGGCACAGCCCCGCGCCTGGAAACCCGCTGTGTACCTTGGTTACCAGCGGATCGCTGGTCTCCCGCCTGTCACACGCAGCGATGTGTGCCTGGCCATCGGGAGACCAGCGATCAAAAAAATGTCCAGGATATTCAGCGATGATCAGCGATACCCGGCAGGGGGGCTGATCGTCACTGAATGTCACACACAGCGATATCGCTGGGGAGATCGCTGCTGCGTCACAAAACTAGTCACTCATTGAGATCGCTGTGTGAGACGGGGGCTTATGCAAAGCTAGGAGGGATAGCTAACACTAGAGACGACAGAGAAAGGATTCAGAAGGATCTAGATAATCTTGAACAATGGGCAGTGACTAATAGAATGGTGTTTATCAGGGAGAAATGCAGGATTGTACGTCTGGTGCTGTGTGGCGGCCATTGTTGCTGTGGTTTTGTGCTTGTGGGGTGATGCGGTCTTGAGTCTTGGGGACTCAGTCTTGCAGCATGTGCGCTGTGAAGCTCCAGGCCCCCACCCTGCTGGTGCATTGTCGCTGCAGCGGTGGTTAGTGCACGACACCACTCCTTTATGGCAGCAAAAGTTAGGAGCCACTGAGCAGTTCACCGTGGCACGGCAGCGGCTTCATACAGTCTGATAAGAACGTTACACTAAGAGCCTCATGTTCACTTATATTGTATATAGATTTTTGCACAGAGGCATTAGATCGACGTATGATCTTTGGGGGAGCTGTTCATGAACCTTTTCAGCCTTTTTATACCAGATCTTCTGTGATGAACGGGCACACGGTCTGCCACACGGTAGCCCGGGGTATCACGGCTTGTGATCCCACCGCTGCCACCAATATGTGATGAAACGGTGCACACACACGATGGCTGCTGCCGTCCGACCCGGTAAACTGCAGGGATTTATAATTATCCCACTTCCACTTAGGAACTTGCAGCTCTTTGGCGCCCCCCTTACCCTCAGGTCAGTCAGGGAACTGAACCTAGGATAATCAGTCGCCAGACGGGTCACTTGGATGTGTGCTGGCTATTGGGCACGCTGCAGTGAGGGAATTATAATTACTCCGAGCCGCAGCTGGGTAATACACTTATAATACCCGCTCCGTCACTGCCAACGCCACCCCATATGTCAACACTTAACACCCCCTTCTTTTAAGCTGCCACAAGCTACGGTTTTTCTTACTGAACAATTTATCAAGAGGGTCCGTAGCAACCCCAAAACAGTAGCGTAGTGCTTCAGGCACGTGCAAATTCGTTTATAGAGCAGGAGAAACAAACTAATAAATTTATAGGTTTATTCCTTAAAAAGACAGGCAGTGCTTATACAATATAAAAAAGATTAAACAAACTGAGGCAATATAGTTATGTACAAATGCAGTTATAAAATAAACGGGATTAAGAATGAAAGACTCACATGATAGTTAGATCATTTACAGGCAAGCCAGGCTGGGGGAAGGAGCCACACGTCATAGTTCATTTGCAGATCTGTTAGTCAGGACATCACAGCAAGGACTCCCAAAGGGGGGCTCACTGCCAGACTTATACCTGGGGCTGCTAACCTCACGAAAAGGGGAGGGTTTTTCTGGCCACCTCCCAGGGACAGAAGTGTATGATTTGAGCTCTGAAAGTCATAAGGACCATAACTCGTCCTGTGAGCCTAGCAGAATAACGGCAGACCTATCAATGATCTTACTTTAAAATGACAGTTCAAATTAGTCCAAACTTGGCGGAGCTAGTCCATGGGGAATCCGAGAATTCCATTTCTCGGGTTCTGTAGGAGTTACGGGTTCACCAGTACCACGGGAACGATGCCTGTCAGACGCATGTTTCACAACAGTACTTTCGTGTTTCTAGCGAACGCTCCCACCATGTGATAACCAAAACAGAATGAATTCTCCAAAATGGCTGCTATAGGAAGAAAGCACATGTGCAGACAATGGAGGACCCCTGCGGTGAAGCGGCAAAACTTCCAGCACTGGTAGCTCAGGTTACACTGAGCTTGACTGCAGGTTGGGAGGGGGGAAGGGAAGCGTGAGCTGCAGAGAAAAGGAGGGAGGGGTAACTTTGCCCTGTGCTTGCAAACGGTGGGGGTTGTAGTACTATGGGGAAAGTTCTGGAAACAGCACAAGAAATGAAGCTTACAGTATCATGACATCTTCTATGAAATCTTTTTCTTAGACATTATTCTACAATCATTAATCTTTCTAAAACAACTAAATATCACAGATAAAACTCAGCATCAGATGATAAGCTAAGACACAAGAACTTCAACTACAATAAAACAAAAAGCTGCTAAACAATTAATAAAATAGTTGTAAACAATTTTTTCCACATGGAGCGTTTTATCCGACCTCCCGTCCCACCATCAATGTCATGTAGACAACATAAAACCGGTTTAGGCAGGAAGATTGATACATGTATTTACACAAACAGGAAGGGGCCTCTTATATGTATATTTTACATATAACGGGTATTCTCAAGTTCTAAAACTCTGGGTTAACTCTTAACATCCCAGACAGATTTCTCCAGTCCATTGATTTCTATGAAGCAGTGAGATGCTCACCTCCCTCCTTTTAGTCTCATCTTCAAGAAGGGGGTGGAGCTATGCAAATCTTCATGTTTCCAGACTAACTTTACAATGTTTTTCTGTAGCTTTGATTATCAGTGAAGACTTCATCCTTTGTTTTCCTCAACAAAGGTCTTTTCATAACAGATCTTCATTCTGTAAATAGCCAATATTTACAAACTTGTATCCTGTCTAAACCACTTCTGTGTCGTCTCCATGATATTGATGGTGATTGGGGAGAAGAGGTCGGATGAAACACTCCATGTGATCAGTGTTTGTAGCTTTTTTACTATTTGTTTAACAGCTTTTTGGCAAATGCTGAAAAGCCCAAATATTTGTGAAAAACAGAAAGAAATATACAAAGTCTCATCTCCATCAAGTAGAATAAAGCCTTATAGGATTCTTATGCTATATATTGTACACATTTATCAGAATGCAGTCATTAAACAAAGCCAGTGTGGTTTTTGCAAAGAGGCATTAGATCGACGTATGATCTTTTGGGGGAGCTGTTCATGCTCCTTTTCAGCCTTTTGATATCAGATCTTTGAAATCTTTTTCTTAGACATTATTCTACAATCATTAATCTTTCTATAACAATGAAATATCACAGATAAAACTCAGCATCAGATAATAAACTAAGACGCAAGAACTTCTGCTACAATAAAACAAATTACTTTTCCTTTGTTCATAAATATTTGAGCTTTATAGCACTTGCCAAAAAGCTGCAAAACAATTAATAAAAAAAAAAAGCTATAAACACTTTATTTCACATACAGCGTTTCATCTGACCTCCGCTCCCCTACCACCATCAATATCATGGAGACAACATAAAACCGGTTTAGGCAGGAAGATTGATACATATATTTACATAAACAGGAAGGGGCCCCTTATATGTAAACACTTTACATGTAAAGGGTAGTCTCCAGTTCTAAAACTCTGGGTTAACTCTTAACATCCCAGACAGCTCTCCCCATTCCATTGATTTCTATACTGTAGTGAACTGCTCACCTCGCTCCAAACCATCTCACCTTCTAGAGGGGTAGAGCTATGGAAATCTTCAATGTCTAGAAAAATTCCTCAATGGATGTTTTTTCTGTACCTTTGCTAATCAGTAAAGATCTTTATCCTTTGTCTTCCTCAACATAGGTCTATTGATAACAGATCTTCATTCTGTAAATAGCCAATATTTACAAAATCATTCTTTTACTAATCTACATATTGTAGTAGGATTAGCTCCGCCTCCTCCCTGTTTATGTAAATACATGTATCAAACTTGCATCCTGCCTAAACCACTTCTGTGTCGTCTCCATGATATTGATGGTGATCGGGGAGAAGAGGTCGGATGAATCGCATCATGTGATCAGTGTTTGTAGCTCTTTTACTATTTGTTTAACAGCTTTTTGGCAAATGCTGAAAAGCCCAAATATTTGTGAAAAACAGAAAGAAATATACAAAGTCTCATCTACATTAAATAGAATAAAGCCTTATAGGATTCTTATGCTATATATTGTACACATTTATCAGAATGCAGTCATTAAACAAAGCCAGTGTGGTTTTGTGGTTTTTGCAAAGAGGCATTAGATCGACATATGATCTTTTGGGGAGCTGTTCATGCTCCTTTTCTTTTCCGATAATTTTATTCAAATTTTCAAGGACGGGAAGGGAAAGGAAAAAGCAGGAAAGGGGGTGAAGGAGGAAACAATGTACATGCTCTTTTTCAGCCTTTTGATATCAGATCTTCTTTGAAATCTTTTTCTTAGACATTATTCTACAATCATTAATCTTTCTATAACAATGAAATATCACAGATAAAACTCAACATCAGATAATAAGCTAAGACACAAGAACTTCAGCTACAATAAAAAAAACAAAACTTTTTTTTTTTGTTCACAAATATTTGAGCTCTTCAGCACTTGCCAAAAAGCTGCAAAACAATTAATAAAATAGTTGTAAACAATTTTTTTCACATGGAGCGTTTTATCCGACCTCCCGTCCCCTCCCACCATTAATATCATGTAGAGAGCATAAAACAGGTTTAGGCAGGAAGATTGATACATGTATTTACATAAACAGGAAGGGCCCCTTATATGTAAACATTTTACATATAAAGGGTATTCTCAAGTTCTAAAACTCTGGGTTAACTCTTAACATCCCAGACAGATTTCTCCAGTCCATTCATTTCTATGAAGCGGTGAGATGCTCACCTCCCTCCTTTCAGTCTCATCTTCAAGAAGGGGGTGGAGCTATGCAAAACTTCATGTTTCCAGACTAAAGGTACTGCCACACTAAACAATCCCGCTAGCGATCACGATAACGACGCATACTAATGCGATCGCTAGCGGGATTGTTTCTATATCGCTAAATGCGGCCACATTTAGCGATATAGTTAACGACGCTATCGCCGTTAGCGATCTTCTTAACGACTTTAGCGGTACAAAAGTACCGCTAAATCGCTAAAAAAAGGTGCCACACAGCGATAAGATACTTACCCAGCGGGAGCGCCGACGAGAAAATAGGGTCCGGAACGATTCCAGTGACGAGCGAGATCACAGCAGGAAGCTCGTCGCTGGAAGCTGCCGCACTGAACAATATCGCTAACGGGATCGCTAAATAGTGACGTTTTTTAGCGATCCCGTTAGCGATATTGTTTAGTGTGGCATACCCTTAACTTTATAATGTTTTTCTGTAGCTTTGATTATCAGTGAAGAACCACATCCTTTGTTTTCCTCAACAAAGGTCTCTTGATAACAGATCTTCATTCTGTAAATAGCCAATATTTACAAACTTGCATCCTGTCTAAACTACTTCTGTGTCGTCTCCATGATATTGATGGTGATCGGGGAGAAGAGGTCGGATGAAACGCTTCATGTGACCAGTGTTTGTAGCTCTTTTACTATTTGTTTAACAGCTTTTTGGCAAATGCTGAAAAGCCCAAATATTTGTGAAAAACAGAAAAAAATATATTAAGTCTCATCTCTATTGAGTAGAATAAAGCTTTATAGGATTCTTATGCTATATATTGTACACATTTATCAGAATGCAGTCATTAAACAGAGCCTGTGTGGTTTTGTGGTTTTTGCACAGAGGCATTAGATCGACGTATGATCTTTGGGGGAGATGTTCATGCTCCTTTTCAGCCTTTTGATACCAGATCTTCTTTGAAATCTTTATCTTAGACATTATTCTACAATCATTAATCTTTCTATAACAATGAAATATCACAAATAAAACTCAACATCAGATAATAAGCTAAGACGCAAGAACTTCAGCTACAATAAAACAAATTACTTTTCTTTTGTTCATAAATATTTGAGCTTTATAGCACTTGCCAAAAAGCTGCAAAACAATTAATAAAAGAGCTATAAACACTTTATTTCACATACAGCGTTTCATCTGACCTCCTCTCCCCTACCACCATCAATATCATGGAGACAACATAAAATAGGTTTAGGCAGGAAGATTGATACATATATTTACATAAACAGGAAGGGGCCCCTTATATGTAAACACTTTATGTTATGATTTGGTAGCTGAGGAGTGCAGGTAAAAAAGGCAATACACCAGAGCAGTTGGAATCTACGAGATTGCAGTACCCTGACTAACCACCACAACTAGAGGCAGCCGTGGAGCGTTCCTACGTTGGTCCTAGTTGCCTCGTCACAGCCTGAGAAACTAACTATACCTAAAGATAGAAAGATGAAAGCTATCTGCCCCGGAGCAGATCCCCAAAGAACATAGAAAGCCCCCAAACATGTAATGGCGGTTAGACAAGAAGAAATACTGACAGAGACAGAAAATAGTATGAGCAAACGTTGGGGCCCAAACTATCTAAATAGAAAAGGATAGGAAGGGCACTTACTGCAATCCCAAAAAACCCTGAAAAGCACTAACTTTACTAATTTCAAAAACACCTGAGATCACAAGACCTCTATCACCTAAATTAGTTCTCTGGTGTAACAAAATCAAAACAGCAGCCACTGAAAAAACTGGAAAAAGCAAATATACAAACATCAGTGGCTGAACAAAACTGAGAGGGCAAAAGCCCCCGAGGGGACCCTGAAGGCCCCCACAGAAGTGCAGGACAAAATGCAAAAATCAAGCACAAAAGCAAAAAGAAGAAAATGTCATATCTGTTAGCAGGAGATGCAGACACGACACAGCAGGCTACAAAGGAAACAGGAATCAAGGATTGAGACCAGAACAATTGATCACCGGCAACCCTGATGGGAAGGTGACTCCCTTATATAAGACCAGTCAGTAACACCTGATTCCCAATCCTCACAATCTTCACTAGACAGTCCAGTACCGCTTGTAACCACCAGAGGGAGCCTCTGCTCAGAACTCATCTCAAGTCCATTCACAACAGTACCCCCCCCCTTGAGGAGGGGTCACCGAACCCTCACTTAAGCAACCAGGTCGGTCAGGATGAGTTCTATGATACGCACGGATGAGTCTCCTAGCATGGATGTCCGAAGCAGACACCCAAGAATTGTCTTCCTGACCATAACCTCTCCACTTAACCAAATACTGGAGTTTCCGTCTAGAAAAACGAGAATTCAAAATTTTCTCAACCTCAAACTCCATATTGCCCTCAACCAGAACAGGGTCAGGAGGCAAAGCAGTAGGAACCACTGGCTCAACAAACCTCTTCAACAAGGACTTGTGGAACACGTTATGGATCTTAAATGTCCCTGGAAGAAGCAAACGAAAAGAAACAGGATTAATAATCTCCATGATCTTATAAGGTCCAATGAACCTAGGCTTAAATTTAGGAGATGCTACTCTCATAGGAATATTCTTTGAGGACAACCAGACCAAGTCCCCCACTTTAAACCGAGGACCATCAGTCCTATGCCGGTTAGCAAACCGCTGGGCCTTCTCCTGAGAGAGGGACAACCTCTCCACTACCTGGTCTAAAATCTGTTTCATACGCTTCACAACAGAGTCAACACCTGGACAGACAGAAGCCTCCGTCTGTCCTGAAGAAAATCGAGGGTGAAACCCAGAATTACAGAAAAACGGAGACATCAAAGTGGCAGAGCTAGCCCTATTATTAAGAGCAAACTCAGCCAAAGGCAAAAAAGAGACCCAGTCATCCTGATCAGCAGACACAAAGCATCTTAGATAAGTCTCCAATGTCTGGTTTGTTCTCTCAGTTTGACCATTGGTCTGAGGATGAAATGCCGAGGAGAAAGACAATTGAACACCCAGTTTAGAACAAAAAGTCCTCCAAAATCTGGAAACAAACTGGACTCCTCTGTCAGACACAATGTTCTCAGGAATGCCGTGTAAACGAACCACGTGCTGAAGGAACAACGGCACCAATTCAGAGGAGGAAGGCAACTTAGGTAATGGCACAAGATGTATCATTTTGGAAAACCTATCACAAATTACCCAGATGGTGGTCATTCTCTGAGAAACAGGAAGGTCGGAAATGAAATCCATAGAGATATGGGTCCATGGTCTCTTGGGCACAGGCAATGGCATCAACAAACCACTAGAGCGAGAGCAAGGCTTGGAGCGAGAGCAAGTCCCGCAGGACTGCACAAATTCCCTGACATCACGAGACAAGGTAGGCCACCAAAAGGACCGACTAACCAAGTCTCTGGTACCAAAAATTCCGGGATGCCCAGCCAATGCGGAACAATGAATCTCAGACATCACACTCTTCTTCCACTGGTCCGGGACAAACAATTTTCCAACAGGGCAGCACTCGGGCCTATCCTCCTGACACCCCTCCAGAGCAAGTCTCAAATTGGGCGAGATGGCGGAAAGAACTACACGCTCTTTCAAAATAACAGAAGGATCAGATACCTCAGGAGAGTCCGCAAGGAAACTTCTCGAGAGGGCATCTGCCTTAACATTCTTAGTGTCAGGAAGAAAGGAAACCACAAAATTAAAACGTGTGAAAAACAAGGCCCACCTGGCCTGTCTAGGATTGAGTCGCTTGGCAGATTCCAGATAGACCAGATTCTTATGGTCCGTAAGGACCACCACCTGATGTTTGGCTCCCTCCAGCCAATGTCTCCACTCTTCAAAAGCCCACTTCATGGCCAATAACTCCCGATTACCCACGTCATAACTATGTTCAGTAGGAGAAAATTTTCGAGAGAAAAAGGCACAAGGGTTACTCGTAGAGGTCTCTGGATCTTTTTGGGACAAAACGGCACCTGCCCCAATTTCAGAGGCATCAACCTCCACCTGAAATGGCAGAGAAACATCAGGCTGCCGTAGAACAGGAGCAGAAGTGAATCTCTGCTTAAGTTCCTGAAATGCAGAGACTGCCTCAGGAGGCCAATTCACCACATCAGAACCCTTTCTGGTCAAATCAGTTAATGGTTTAACAATAACCGAGAAATTACCAATAAATTTACGGTAAAAATTGGCAAAACCCAAAAATCTCTGAAGAGCCTTTAATGAAGTAGGTTGGACCCAATCACAGATGGCCTGAACCTTGACCGGGTCCATTTCAATAACAGATGGGGACAAAATGAATCCCAGAAATGAGATCCTCTGTACGCCAAAAAGACACTTGATCCCTTCACATACAGAGCATTCTCTCTCAAAATCTGGAACACAGTTCGAACATGTTTCACATGAGAGTCCCAGTCATTAGAAAAAATCAAGATATCATCCAAATAAACAATCAGAAATTTGTCCACAAAATCCCTGAAAATGTCATTCATGAAGGACTGGAAGACGGAAGGAGCATTAGTGAGCCCAAAGGGCATCACTAGGTACTCAAAATGCCCCTCCGGGGTATTGAATGCCGTCTTCCATTCATCCCCGTGCTTAATGCGAATAAGGTTATATGCCCCCCTGAGGTCAAGCTTGGTAAACCAAGTAGCGTTTTTCACCCTGGAAAACAGGTCAGAAATCAAGGGTAACGGGTATTGATATTTCACAGTAATATTGTTCAAGAGACGATAATCAATACACGGCCTTAATGAACCATCCTTTTTGGCCACAAAGAAAAAACCGGCACCTAAGGGTGAAGAGGATGGTCTGATATGACCCTTCTCCAATGATTCCTTGATATAAGACCGCATAGCGTCATGTTCAGGTACAGACAAGTTAAAAAGGCGACCTTTAGGGAATTTACTACCCGGCACTAATTCAATAGCGCAGTCATAGCTCCTATGGGGAGGCAAGGATGCAGATTTACTTTCGCTAAACACATCAGAAAAATCAATCAAAAAGTCAGGAACATCCTGAGCCTGGGGGGAGGCAGAAAAAACAGGAGTGTTGGTATTAACACATTGGCAGCCCCAACTGGTTACAGACACAGATTTCCAATCCAAAACAGGATTATGAGACTGTAACCAAGGGAAACCCAGCATGATAATGTCATGCAGATTATACAGAACCAAAAATTTGCAGCACTCCTGGTGATCAGGTTCAACCCTCATTATCACCTGAGTAGAAAACTGGGGTTTATTCTCAGCCAAAGGGGTAGAATCGATCCCCAGTAGGGGAATAGACTTCTGTAGGGGTATCAAGGGAAACCCACAACGTTTAGCAAAATCATAATCCATCAGGTTAATAGCTGCTCCAGAATCAACGAAAGCCTGAGCAGAAAATGAGGACAGAGAGCATATCAGAGTGACAGTTAATAAAAACTTAGTCTGAATACTACCCAAGACAACTGAGCGTGCAAAACGTCTTCCCCGCTTAGGGCAGACTGAAATAGCATGAGAGGCATCACCACAGTAGAAACATAACCCATTGCGCTTTCGAAACTCATGACGCTGTGCCCCAGACACCACTCTATCACACTGCATGGGTTCAGAAGCTGGTTCACAAGGCAACACTATTCCACGCATACTTCTCCGCTCACGCAAACGTCTGTCAATTTGAATCGCTAATGACATAGAATCATTGAGACCAGAGGGGACAGGGAATCCCACCATAACATCCTTTACATTATCTGACAGACCCTTCCGGAAAAGGGCTGCCAAAGCGTCGTCATTCCATTTGGTCAGGACTGCCCACCTACGGAATCTCTGACAGTATAACTCAGCGTCATCAAGCCCCTGATTTAATGCCAACAAGGCTTTTTCAGCTTGATCAGTGACATTAGGCTCATCGTACAATAACCCCAAAGCCTGAAAAAATGCATCAACATCACTCAAAACAGGATCCCCAGGTGTCAGGGAAAAAGCCCAATCCTGAGGATCGCCGCGCAGGAGAGAGATGATAATTTGAACCTGCTGCGCTGCGTTCCCTGAGGACTTAGATTTTAAGGCAAAAAACAATTTACAATTATTTTTGAAATTCTGAAACTTAGCTCGATCCCCTAAAAACAAATCTGGCATGGGAATCCTAGGTTCCACAACAGGCAACCTAGCAAGATAGGTAGCAATACTCCGAACCTCAGCGGCAAGCTGATCCACACGGCCAGACAACTGTGCAAACTCCATTGAGAGAAAAGATCCTCCCCAGCACCCAGAGATACAGAGGGAAAAAAAAAGCCACAAACAGAAAAATATCTCTGATAACTCTGACAACCTTTTTTCTTTCACAATATTTTTTCCCTTCTGTGAGTACCATACAATTTTCAACTTTTTGGGCCGGTGATACTGTTATGTTTCGGCAGCTGAGGAGTGCAGGCAAAAAAGGCAATACACCAGAGCAGTTGGAATCTATGAGATTGCAGTACCCTGACTAACCACCACAACTAGAGGCAGCCGTGGAGCATTCCTACGTTGGTCCTAGACGCCTCGTCACAGCCTGAGAAACTAACTACACCTAAAGATAGAAATAGGAAAGCTATCTGCCCCGGAGCAGAACCCCAAAGATAATAGAAAGCCCCCAAACATGTAATGGCGGTTAGACAAGAGGAAATACTGACACAGAAAGAAAATAGTATGAGCAAACGCTGGGGCCCAAACTATCTAAATAGAAAAGGATAGGAAGGGTACTTACTGCAATCCCAAAAAACCCTGAAAAGCACCAACTCTACTAATTTCAAAAACGCCTGAGATCACACGACCTCTACCACCTAAATTAGTTCTCTGGTGTAACAAAATCAAAACAGCAGCCACTGAAAAAACTGGAAAAAGCAAATGTACAAAACATCAGTGGCTGAACTAAACTGAGAGGGCAAAAGCCCCCGAGGGGACCCTGAAGGCCCCCACAGAAGTGCAGGACAAAATGCAAAAATCAAGCACAAAAAACAAAAAGAAGAAAATGTCTTATCTGTTAGCAGGAGATGCAGACACGACACAGCAGGCTACAAGGGAAACAGGAATGAAGGATTCAGACCAGAACAATTGATCACCGGCAACCCTGATGGGAAGGTGACTCCCTTATATAACACCTGATTCCCAGTCCTCACAATCTTCACTGGACAGACCAGCACCGCTTGTAACCACTAGAGGAAGCCTCTGCTCAGAACTCATCTCAAACCCATTCACAACAAAAGACATTCCTGAGGTGGGGGTTGATGAGAAGAGTGAGAGAGGGAGGGGGAACTTTGCTCTGTGCTTGCAAACGATGGGGGTTGTAGTTCTAGAACAGCACAAGAAATGGAGCTTCCAGTATCATCACATATGATTTTGTTGTAAACTAGTTCTGCCAGACCAATCTGATTTCTTTGACAGAATCACTGACTGGGTGGATCAGGGAAATGCAGCAAATATAGTGTATGTTGACTTCAGCAAAGCATTTGATAAGGTATCTCATACTATCCTTACTAAGAAAATTACCAAGTATGGGATTAACAAGGCTACTGTTAGGTGGATTCATAACTGGCTCATTGATCATAATCAAAGAGTAGTAATAAATGTTTGCACATCCAAATGGAAGTGTTACAAGTGTTGTACCACAAGGCTCTGTCCTGGCCCCAATGTTACAAGTAGGGACCACATGACTCTGTCCTGGTCCTTGGAGAAAATGCCCCACTAAGTGAACATAATGTGCTGGTGCAATGCAAAATCAGGAACGTGATAGGGAATGCAAAACAACACCAAGGACTGTGTAAAAGGAGACCGCTACCTGAGAGCCTGGATGGGTTGCTGACAGCCAAGGAAGAACGCGCCCCAAAGGGGCTACCCATCCAGGCTCTCAGGTAGCTCTCAGGTAGCGGTCTCCTTTTACACAATCCTTGGTGTTGTTTTGCATTCCCTATCACGTTCCTGATTTTGCATTGCACCAGCACATTATGTTCACTTAGTGGGGCATTTTCTCCAAGGAGACATTCACATTGGTTGTGGTTTCATTTAGTGAATTGAGATTAGATTAATTTTTTTTGTATATTTTTATATATTTTTTACACATCTTTTTTGTGGATTTTCACTATTTTCATCATTTTTTTGAGCCTGTGTATATTATCTGGGTTATTACCTTTGCTGTCAGCCAGTACATTTTATTATTTATTTTAATACGTGTTTTTATGTATTATTGTTTCATGTACAACATTGTTTGATTAAAGATTACATATTTTTTTATCATATATTTCGTATTTTTTCTTTGTTCTTTACATGAATACTATTAACATCTTGTTCAGATCATGTGTATGCATTAATTATCACTAGGTCCACTTGGGCCCTCTGGTCTTTATCCACGTCTGGTTTATAGGGTTTTTCAATTCTTCGGATGGTCTACCATCCCACATCTTTTGGATCATTGGTATTACTTTGCGAGCTATTTATATGTGCACAATTTCATTATTATTATATTCACATTAAGGGCATCCTTTGTCGTGCAAGTTATACCGGTTTTCCTTGTTAATTTTCTTTGGGGTGTCTGGGGGCAGATGTTAGTAGCCAGGGGGGGCACAAAAAAATGTACCCTCCCTAGGCTATTATTATCTGCCCCCACTCGCTGGCTTTGTCTGTCTGGTGGAGAAAATACACCGGAAGCCCACGCATTTGTTTTCAACGAATTTGCACCTTTAATTAACCCCTACATGTCTGAAATTTTGCACACATACACTTATGTAATTGTAAGTTAAAACCATATATCAAAATACATTAAATGACATGGTTAACTGTGTGTAAACAATGTATCATTTCATGTCGGCTTTTGTGATTTCACAAAAGCCGGCAATTGAATTAGCAGCTATTATACTATGTAGAAGTGTATGAACTATAAATATATGTATATATATATATATATGTCACAATTACATATATATATATATATATATATATATATGTACTCTATGTGTGTATATGTATTGTTTCTATTCTTTATTAAAGCTGTCAGTGTGATTTTACAGTATAGCCGGGGATGAATTAGCGGCTATTATACTATGTAGAAGTGTATGACATATATATATATATATAATATATATATATATATATATATATATATATATATATATATATATATATATATATATAATTATTTGCTTTTTGTGTACATTTTTTTTACAATGTGATTTTTACATGACTTTTTACATAGAGATAACTGCTCTATGTAAAACTTCATGTTAAAATCGCATTGCATACAGATGGAAAACTGATGGAAAACGCATGCCTTTTTACAACAAATGTAACGTTTTTTTCCTGCAGAAAACGGACCGATTTTTTTCCAGCCAGTGAGTATGAGCCCAAAGGGTTAATGTTTACTGCAGGGACCGCAGCTAATGCTGCAGCCTCACAGTAAACCCCCCGAATGAATGAGCTCCTCTCCTGGCTGACAGGAGAGGAAGTGGAAAGCTTAATTGATTGCTTTCCACTTTCACTTCAGGTCAGCCAGGGACACCATCAGTGACGTCAGAGGGAACTGATTAACAAAAATAGGGGTTCCCTTCGAAAAAAAAATGGCGTGGGGTCCCCCTATTTTTGTTAACCAGCCTGATAAAGCAGACTGCTGAGGCATGGTATTTAATAATAAATAATTATAATAATAATCTTTATTTATATAGCGCCAACATATTCCGCAGCGCTTTACAGTTTAACAATTTCAAAACACAAGTCATAGGTAACAACGTTAACAATACAATAATTAAAGCAAAATAAGCCGACCCTGCTCGTGAGAG
The DNA here is from genome assembly GCA_033576555.1 of Oophaga sylvatica. Lineage (NCBI taxonomy): Eukaryota > Metazoa > Chordata > Amphibia > Anura > Dendrobatidae > Oophaga > Oophaga sylvatica. The sequence continues at coordinate 546,352,797 of JARQOD010000005.1, forward strand.
CTTACAATCTACAATTTAAGGCTGTTAAGGAGCCAACATATAGTCAGGGCCAGAAATATTTGGACAGTGACACAATTTTCGCGAGTTGGGCTCTGCATGCCACCACATTGGATTTAAAATGAAACCTCTACAACAGAATTCAAGTGCAGATTGTAACGTTTAATTTGAAGGGTTGAACAAAAATATGTGTTAGGAAATGTAGGAATTGTACACATTTCTTTACAAACACTCCACATTTTAGGAGGTCAAAAGTAATTGGACAAATAAACATAACCCAAACAAAATATTTTTATTTTCAAAATTGTGTGGCGAATCCTTTGGAGGCAATCACTGCCTTAAGTCTGGAACCCATGGACATCACCAAACGCTGGGTTTCCTCCTTCTTAATGCTTTGCCAGGCCTTTACAGCCGCAGCCTTCAGGTCTTGCTTGTTTGTGGGTCTTTCCCTCTTAAGTCTGGATTTGAGCAAGTGAAATGCATGCTCAATTGGGTTAAGATCTGGTGATTGACTTGGCCATTGAAGAATGTTCCACTTTTTTGCACTCATGAACTCCTGTGTAGCTTTGGCTGTATGCTTGGGGTCATTATCCATCTGTACTATGAAGCGCCGTCCAATCAAGTTTGCAGCATTTGGCTGAATCTGGGCTGAAAGTATATCCCGGTACACTTCAGAATTCATCCGGCTACTCTTGTCTGCTGTTATGTCATCAATAAACACAAGTGACCCAGTGCCATTGAAAGCCATGCATGCCCATGCCATCACGTTGCCTCCACCATGTTTTACAGAGGATGTGGTGTGCCTTGGATCATGTGCCGTTTCCTTTCTTCTCCAAACTTTTGGCTTCCCATCATTCTGGTACAGGTTGATCTTTGTCTCATCTGTCCATAGAATACTTTTCCAGAACTGAGCTGGCTTCTGGAGGTGTTTTTCTGCAAATTTAACTCTGGCCTGTCTATTTTTGGAATTGATGAATGGTTTGCATCTAGATGTGAACCCTTTGTATTTACTTTCATGGAGTCTTCTCTTTACTGTTGACTTAGAGACAGATACACCTACTTCACTGAGAGTGTTCTGGACTTCAGTTGATGTTGTGAACGGGTTCTTCTTCACCAAAGAAAGTATGCGGCGATCATCCACCACTGTTGTCTTCCGTGGGCTCCCAGGTCTTTTTGGATTGATGAGTTCTCCAGTGCTTTCTTTCTTTCTCAGGATGTACCAAATTGTAGATTTTGCCACTTCTAATGTTGTAGCAATTTCTTGGATGGGTTTTTTTCTGTTCTTGCAGCTTAAGGATGGCTTGTTTCACCTGCATGGAGAGCTCCTGTGACCACATGTTTCCTTCACAGCAAAACCTTCCAAATGCAAACACCACACCTCAAATCAACTCCGGCCCTTTCATCTGCTTAATTGAGAATGACATAACAAAGGGATTGCCCACACCTGTCCATGAAATAGCCTTGGAGTCATTTGTCCAATTACTTTTGGTCCCTTTAAAAACAGGGTGGCACATGTTAAGGAGCTGAAACTCCTAAACCCTTCATCCAATTTTAATGTGGGTACCCTCAAATGAAAGCTGAAAGTCTGAACTTCAACTGCATCTGATTTGTTTTGTTTCAAATTCATTGTGGTAATGTCTAGAACCAAAATTAGATAAATGTTGTCTCTGTCCAAATATTTATGGACCTAACTGTACATGGACCTTGCCAGCAGCATCGGACTGGAGTACCTTGGGCGCACCAGAGAAAAATTATTCTTGGGGCCCACCATCATACTTCCCAACCTTTGAAGAAGGGAAAGAGAGACAAAGGCTGTGGCACGCTGTGCCTGCTGCAGCAAATTTTAGGCCATGCCACGTTGCACCACAGACTGTCCAGGAGTTGGTGGATGCTTTAGTCCAGGTGTGGGAGGAGATCCCTCAGGAGACCATCTGTCGCGCTCATCAGGAGCATGCCCAGAAGTTGTAGGGAGGTCATACAGCATACCTCCTAACTTTTGAAGACAGGAAAGAGGGTTAAAGGCTGCGGCGCACGTAGCGCGCCGCCGCAAATTTTAGGCCACGCCCCGACCACACCCATTTCACAACTAATCACACCCATATCCTCGCCCCAACCGTACCTATTTAGCACTGCTGATCACACTGACTGGTAATGAGGGCACAGTGGCTGGCATTATGGGCACAGTGGTTGGTACTGAGGAAAAGAAAGAAAGAGCAGCGAGAGAGAAAGAACAAACAGAGAAAGAAAGAGAGGAAAGAAAGAAAAGAGAGAGAGAAAGAACAGAGAGAAAAAAGAACAGAGAGCGAGAAAGAAAGAACAGAGAAAGAGAGAACAGAGAGAGAAAGAAAGAACAGAGAAAGAGAGAACAGAGAGAGAAAGAAAGAACAGAGAGCGAGAAAGACTAGAAAGAGAAAGAAAGGCTAGAGAGAGAGCCAGAGGCGTAGCTAGGGTTTTGGTTTAGTGGGGGCGAAACTTCTGAGTGGGCCCCTAACCAGAGAACCTCAGCAAATGACCGCGCTGTTGCCAAAAATAATCTATATATAAAAAGACCAATATTGATATCACCGCCGTATGGTCAGTGGTAAATAATACCAGTCCTACAGAACATATAATAGATTGCAGCACAGGTACAGATAATGACTTACCGCTGATGTTCTTTCTAATGGAATTGTTCACTTTTCATGTCTTTTCCATCTGGCCCAGACCGACATGACAACTTCTCCAGCCGAGACTCGACTACAGAGATTACAACAAAGACACATTTCACTTCTCATATTTTTAGCACTGTCACGGTCACCAATTGGACTATTCTCAACCTACACAAACTCCTCATCCTGCTGATACCCCAATACTGAGCCGCTGCTGCCATATGTGTCCCTATTTCTGCACCTGCTACCCCAATACTGAGCCGCTGCTGCCATATGGTTCCCTATTACTACACCTGATACCCAATACTGAGCCGCTGCTGCCGTATGTGTCCCTATTACTGCACCTGATACCCCAATACTGAGCCGCTGCTGCAGTATGTGTCCCTATTACTGCACCTGATACCCCAATACTGAGCCGCTGCTGCCGTATGTGTCCCTATTACTACACCTGATACCCAATACTGAGCCTCTGCTGCCGTATGTGTCCCTATTTCTGCACCTGATACCCCAATACTGAGCCGCTGCTGCCATATGTGTCCCTATTTCTGCACCTGATACCCCAATACTGAGCCGCTGCTGCCGTATGTGTCCCTATTACTGCACCTGATACCCCAATACTGAGCCGCTGCTGCCGTATGTGTCCCTATTTCTGCACCTGATACCCCAATACTGAGCTGCTGCTGCCGTATGTGTCCCTATTACTGCACCTGATACCCAATACTGAGCCGCTGCTGCCGTATGTGTCCCTATTACTGCACCTGATACCCCAATACTGAGCCGCTGCTGCCCTATGTGTCCCTATTACTGCACCTGGTACCCCAATACTGAGCCACTGCTGCCGTATGTGTCCCTATTACTGCACCTGATACCCCAATACTGAGCCGCTGCTGCCGTATGTGTCCCTATTACTGCACCTGATACCCCAATACTGAGCCGCTGCTGCCCTATGTGTCCCTATTACTGCACCTGGTACCCCAATACTGAGCCGCTGCTGCCGTATGTGTCCCTATTACTGCACCTGATACCCCAATACTGAGCCGCTGCTGCCGTATGTGTCCCTATTACTGCACCTGATACCCTAATACTGAGCCGCTGCTGCCGTATGTGTCCCTATTACTGCACCTGATACCCCAATACTGAGCCGCTGCTGCCGTATGTGCCCCTATTACTACACCTGATACCCTAATACTGAGCCGCTGCTGCCGTATGTGTCCCTATTACTACACCTGATACCCCAATACTGAGCCGCTGCTGCCGTATGTGTCCCTATTACTGCACCTGCTGTGTGGTTCTGTGTGACCTCTAAATTCTAAAGCACCCCTCTAGAATATAGTAATGCCGGGTGCAAGTGCCCTAGAAAACAGTGCCCACATTTTGTCCCCTAGACTGTAATAATGCAATAATGCCCTGTGTGCCCCTTTGACAGTCACAGTAACCCGAGTTCCCCTATAACAATAAGTGTCCACTTTACATTTAATAATGTCCCAAGTCTCCCCCTGTACATCTCCCCTATACACAGAATAATGCCCCTCACTGGATATATACTGACCCCTTAATGTCCCCAAACTATTTAATGGCTCCAATACTGTATGATGGCCCCTAGATAGCATCCATACAGCATAATACACCAGATAGTCCTCAATATAGTATAATGCACCCCCATAGGCAGCCTCTATATTATAATAAACCCCCATAGGCAGCCTCTGTAGTATAATGCATCCCATAGGGAGTCTCTGTAGTATAATGCACCCCCATATGGAGCCTCTGTAGTATAATGCAGCCCCCATATACAGCCTCTGTAGTATAATGCAGCCCCATATACAGCCTCTGTAGTATAATGCACCCCCCATATACAGCCTCTGTAGTATAATGCACCCCCATTAAAAAAAAAAAAAAAAAAAATACTCACCTCCCGGCTCCTGTGCTGCTCACTGTTCTCCCTCTCAGCGTCTGACAGCGGGCGCCGGCAGGTGACGTCATCGCGCCCGCTGTCAGACGCTGAGAGGGGGATTATGGGAGAGAAGGAGCGCCCGCTCCTTCTCTCTCTATGCGGTCAGCTGTATCGGCTGGATGCCGATACAGCTGACCCTCCGATGACGGGTGGGGGGCCCACTGCTGGCACCGGGCCCCCCCACAGCCTGTTCAGGCCCCATAGCGGCTGGGCAGCAGAGCCGAGAGAGCGATTCTCCCTGCTCTGCCGCAGAATGTAACTGTAGCGTAGCTCCGGATGGGCCCTCTCAGAGCGCGGGGCCCGGGGCCACCGCCCCCTCTGCCCCGCGACCTATCCTTTCAAATCAGGGCCCACCACGCAGGAGCTGGGGCCCACCGGAGGTTTCTCCGGTGTCCCGGTGGCTCAGTCTGACCCTGCTTGCCAGCCTGATAATACCAGGCCACAGCAGTCTGCTTATCTTGGCTGGTTAACAAAACTAGGGGATCCCCTCGAAAAAAATTGGCATGGGGTCCCCCCTATTTTTTGTTAACCAGCCAGATGAAGCAGACTGCTGAGGCCTGGATTTTCAGGCTGTTAAGGAGCCAAGATCCATGAACCTTGCCAGCCTGATAATACCAGGTCACAGCAGTCTGCATATCTTGGCTGGTTAACAAAAATAGGGGATCCCCTCGAAAAAAATTGGCGTGGGGTCCCCCCTATTTTTGTTAACCAGCCAGATGAAGCAGACTGCTGAGGCCTGGATTTTCAGGCTGGTAAGGATCCAATATCCATGGACCTTGCAAGCCTGATAATACCAGGCCACAGCAGTCTGCTTAGCTTGGCTGGTTAACAAAAATAGGGGATCCCCTCGAAAAAAAAAAATGGCGTGGGGATCCCCCCTATTTTTGTTAACCAGCCAAGTAAAATGCAGACTGCTGCGGCCTGGTATTAAAAGACTGTCAAGGCCCATGGATTTTGGCCCTCAACAGCCTGATAATACCAGGCTACAGCAGCCCCACATTTGGCGCATCAAAAGATGTGCCAATTGTGGCACTTTACCCGGCTCTTCCCACTTGCCCTGTAGCGGTGTGGCAAGCGGGGTAATAAGGGGTTAATGTCACCGTTGATTGCACGGTGACAATAAGCCTGGTTAATAATGGAGAAGCGTCAATAAGACACCGATCCATTATTAATCCCAAAGTTATTAAATGTATAAAAAAAAGACACAGCAAGAAAAAAGTATTTTAATGAAATAAAAGAGACAACACAGTTTTCATTTCTTTTATTACTCTCTCATTCCTGCGACGCCATCGATCTCCTGTAAAAAAAGAAAAAAAAAAAACCAACAGTATACTGTGTAGCCCTGGTGTGTAAGGCACACATAAAACCCTGGAGGATGTGCGGAGAGGTAACAGTTTAATGCTTGATATCCATTCACTCCATCACACACTTTAGACACACCCTCAGGGTATATAAGCTAGTGACATGCAGCAGAGAGAGGTCAGTCAGTCTAGTCTGGACTCGGAGGGAGGAGAGGAGATCAGATTGCATTTCCTGTCAGAGCTCTGTGTGAGCTAAAGTCAGACAGACAGTTGGATGGAAAGAAGAGTTAGCAGCAGAAACTTCAGTCGCCTGTCCCAAGGACAGTGAAGTTCAGTCGATGTGTTCCTGAACTAGGAGAATACTGAGAATCTGTCAGCAAGCCCCAAGGAAGAAGTAAGAAAGGATTGACTTGTACTATCCTAGGAAGTGTGCAGTGCTTATGTTAAGAGCGCGAACGGGGCGAGGGGCGCAGTGGAAGAAGTTGGAGCAGTGCCTTAGGTATAGGATTGCCTGCACAGTTTACCCGGTCACTGGGGACCGAAGTGTTGCTACAGCTTCACGCATAGTAACGGAACAACCAGAGTCTTACTGGACCTTAGGTCGCAGAAAGCAGCCCTCGAAGTGTCGGTACGTAACCGGAGTCAGGTGGAATAGGGACTTTGAGCTAGGCCAAGCATAGAAGAACCTAGTTTCATCACTGGAAGGCTCCACCACAATGCTGACCGGGCAGTACAGCTATGGAGTTAGCTGGAGTACTCGGAGTTAACTTAGCTTCAAGCAAGTTGGACTCATCATATTGAAAGTTAAGGAGGCCTCTAACCTGTTCAGCTGTTATCTCGAAGCACATTCTCCACCCCGACCAGCTCCCTGGGACCTGCCTAAACATCTGACAAGTAAAAGGTATGGAAAGACGCTGGATGGTGTGAGACTGATTCATTTATCTGCACCCTACATCATTAATACCATAGACTTTGAGGGACCAGTCCCACCTGTGGGGGACCCGTCATCTAGCTGCCACAACATCCCCTCAGAGATCTACAGCAGCGCTGGTCTTAGTGATCAGAAAACTACAGGTGGCGTCACGAACTGTTATCTACCAAATCCCCTGTAAATAAATCCCCCTTTAACGCCTGACCGCCAGGGACACGGACCGAGCCACGCTACCAGTGACATCCCCTATAGAAATCTACAGGCTCGGCTCCGAGTACCCCATATCCCTGGAAACCCACAATTGTGGTGCGGGTCACACAATACCACCTGTCCGACGCAGTCCATAGTAACGACAGTCCCACGACGATCCAGCTCTGCTACATCGAAATGCCAGGCAGAGCCTAACATCCCGGCGCAGCACAGCTGATTACCTGCTTCCCCGGCGGTGACGTCATCGGACTGACTGCTTTACGGCCGCGATTACCCGGCAGTCACTGCAGTTATCGCGAGAAACTGCATGTGACCGCCAGGGAGAAGATGATGGCGGCCATCAAGCAGTCCAGGACGTGACTGCCGGAGATCTTCTGCCAGGTAAGTGCCGCTGACTCCTGACAGACCCGACCGACGGACACTGACCGTGACAGGACAATTACGATTCCGGTATCCGATATGACGAAAATATCGGTACTCGGAATCGGAATTCCGATACAGCAAATATCGGCCGATACCCGATATTTGCAGTATCGGAATGCTCAACACTATCTAAGATATATCAACATACGTTTCATTTATAGTTATTACTTCATTTCTAGTTTTCACAAAATAAGCATGAAAATAAGCAAGTTAGCAATTGACTTTCTTTTTCTATCTGCTGTCAATGTTTTTCAATTAAGCTTTAACTTTTAGGCCGGTGTCACACTTGTGAGTGTGATGCGAGAAACTAGCACGAGTTTCTCGCATCAAAACCCAGCACTGTCGCCGACACATAGAATTACATGCAGCTGTATGCTCAGGTATGAGTGCCGGTGGCAGTGCCGGGTGTTGATGCAAGAAACTCGTGCGAGTTTCTCACATAATACTCACAAACGTGACACCGGCCTTACAGCTCATTGGCCTCCAGACCTTGGAGTGAGCAGTAATTACACCCCATGAGAGGAGTTAACTCTTAACATCCCAGACAGCTCTCTCCAGTTCATTGATTTCTATACTGTAGTGAGCTGCTCACTTCACTCCAAACCATCTCATCTTCTAGAGGGGTGGAGCTATGCAGATCTTCACTTTCTAGAAAAATTCCTTAGTGGATGTTTTTCTGTACCTTTAATCATCAGTAAAGATCTTATTCCTTTGTCTTTCTCATCATAAGTCTTTTGATAACAGATCTTAATTCTGCAAATAGCCAATTTTCACAAACTCATTGTTTTTGCTAATCTACATATTGTAGTAGGATTAGCTCCGCCTCCTCCCTGTTTATGTATCAAACTTGTATCCTGAGAAACCTCTTCTGTGTCGTCTCCATGATGTTGATGGTGATCGGGGAGAAGAGGTCGGATGAATCGTGTCATGTGATCAGTGTTTGTAGCTCTTTGACTATTTGTTTAACAGCTTTTTGGCAAATGCTGAAAAGCCCAAATATTTGTGAAAAACAGAATGAAGCAATGTGCTGAATGTGTATATAATTGAGTAAAATGAAATAGTCTTTTACTAAAAACAGGAATATGAACAATGGCTTTAGAATAATCAGATGTTACAGGAGGATAAGTGACTGTAGAATAATCAGATATTACAGGAGGATAAGTGACTGTAGAATAATCAGATATTACAGGAGGATAAGTGACTGTAGAATAATCAGATATTACAGGAGGATAAGTGACTGTAGAATATCAGATATTACAGGAGGATAAGTGACTGTAGAATAATCAGATATTACAGGAGGATAAGTGACTGTAGAATAATCAGATTTACAGGAGGATAAGTGACTGTAGAATAATCAGATATTACAGGAGGATAAGTGACTGTAGAATAATCAGATATTACAGGAGGATAAGTGACTGTAGAATAATCAGATATTACAGGAGGATAAGTGACTGTAGAATAATCAGATATTACAGGAGGATAAGTGACTGTAGAATAATCAGATAGTTACAGGAGGATAAGTGACTGTAGAATAATCAGATATTACAGGAGGATAAGTGACTGTAGAATAATCAGATATTACAGGAGGATAAGTGACTGTAGAATAATCAGATATTACAGGAGGATAAGTGACTGTAGAATAATCAGATATTACAGGAGGATAAGTGACTGTAGAATAATCAGATATTACAGGAGGATAAGTGACTGTAGAATAATCAGATATTACAGGAGGATAAGTGACTGTAGAATAATCAGATATTACAGGAGGATAAGTGACTGTAGAATAATCAGATATTACAGGAGGATAAGTGACTGTAGAATAATCAGATATTACAGGAGGATAAGTGACTGTAGAATAATCAGATATTACAGGAGGATAAGTGACTGTAGAATAATCAGATATTACAGGAGGATAAGTGACTGTAGAATAATCAGATATTACAGGAGGATAAGTGACTGTAGAATAATCAGATATTACAGGAGGATAAGTGACTGTAGAATAATCAGATATTACAGGAGGATAAGTGACTGTAGAATAATCAGATATTACAGGAGGATAAGTGACTGTAGAATAATCAGATATTACAGGAGGATAAGTGACTGTAGAATAATCAGATATTACAGGAGGATAAGTGACTGTAGAATAATCATAATTACAGGAGGATAAGTGACTGTAGAATAATCAGATTTACAGGAGGATAGTGACTGTGAATAATCAGATATTACAGGAGGATAAGTGACTGTAGAATAATCAGATATTACAGGAGGATAAGTGACTGTAGAATAATCAGATATTACAGGAGGAAAGTGACGTAGAATAATCAGATATTACAGGAGGATAAGTGACTGTAGAATAATCAGATTTACAGGAGGATAAGTGACTGTAGAATAATCAGATATTACAGGAGGATAAGTGACTGTAGAATATCAGTATTACAGGAGGATAAGTGACTGTAGAAAAATCAATATACAGGAGGATAAGTGACTGTAGAATAATCAGTATTACAGAGATAAGTGCTGTAGAATAATCAGATATTACAGGAGGATAGTGACTGTAAATAATCAGATGTTACAGGAGGATAAGTGACTGTAGATAATCAGATATTACAGGAGGATAAGTGACTGTAGAATAATCAGATATTACAGAGATAAGTGACTGTAGAATAATCAGATATTACAGGAGGATAAGTGACTGTAGATAATCAATACAAGGGGAAAAATTACAGGAGGATAAGTGACTGTAGAATAATCAGATATTACAGGAGGATATGACTGTAGAATAATCAGATATTACAGGAGGTAAGTGACTGTAGAATAATCAGATATTAAGGAGATAAGTGACTGTAGAATAATCAGATTTACAGGAGGATAAGTGACTGTAGAATAATCAGATATTACAGGAGGATAAGTGACTGTAGAATAATCAGTTTACAGGAGGATAAGTGACTGTAGAAAATCAGATATTACAGAGGATAAGTGACTGTAGAATAATCAGATGTTACAGGAGGATAAGTGACTGTAGAATAATCAGATATTACAGGAGGATAAGTGACTGTAGAATAATCAGATATTACAGGAGGATAAGTGACTGTAGAATAATCAGATATTACAGGAGGATAAGTGACTGTAGAATAATCAGATATTACAGGAGGATAAGTGACTGTAGAATAATCAGATATTACAGGAGGATAAGTGACTGTAGAATAATCAGATGTTACAGGAGGATAAGTGACTGTAGAATAATCAGATGTTACAGGAGGATAAGTGACTGTAGAATAATCAGATATTACAGGAGGATAAGTGACTGTAGAATAATCAGATATTACAGGAGGATAAGTGACTGTAGAATAATCAGATGTTACAGGAGGATAAGTGACTGTAGAATAATCAGATATTACAGGAGGATAAGTGACTGTAGAATAATCAGATATTACAGGAGGATAAGTGACTGTAGAATAATCAGATATTACAGGAGGATAAGTGACTGTAGAATAATCAGATATTACAGGAGGATAAGTGACTGTAGAATAATCAGATATTACAGGAGGATAAGTGACTGTAGAATAATCAGATATTACAGGAGGATAAGTGACTGTAGAATAATCAGATGTTACAGGAGGATAAGTGACTGTAGAATAATCAGGTATTACAGGAGGATAAGTGACTGTAGAATAATCAGATATTACAGGAGGATAAGTGACTGTAGAATAATCAGATATTACAGGAGGATAAGTGACTGAAGAATAATCAGATGTTACTGGAGGATAAGTGACTGTAGAATAATCAGATATTACAGGAGGATAAGTGACTGTAGAATAATCAGATGTTACAGGAGGATAAGTGACTGTAGAATAATCAGATGTTACAGGAGGATAAGTGACTGTAGAATAATCAGATTTACAGGAGGATAAGTGACTGTAGAATAATCAGATATTACAGGAGGATAAGTGACTGTAGAATAATCAGATATTACAGGAGGATAAGTGACTGTAGAATAATCAGATATTACAGGAGGATAAGTGACTGTAGAATAATCAGATATTACAGGAGGATAAGTGACTGTAGAATAATCAGATATTACAGGAGGATAAGTGACTGTAGAATAATCAGATATTACAGGAGGATAAGTGACTGTAGAATAATCAGTATTACAGGAGGATAAGTGACTGTAGAATAATCAGATATTACAGGAGGATAAGTGACTGTAGAATAATCAGATATTACAGGAGGATAAGTGACTGTAGAATAATCAGATATTACAGGAGGATAAGTGACTGTAGAATAATCAGTATTACAGGAGGATAAGTGACTGTAGAATAATCAGATATTACAGGAGGATAAGTGACTGTAGAATAATCAGATTTACAGGAGGATAAGTGACTGTAGAATAATCAGATTTACAGGAGGATAAGTGACTGTAGAATAATCAGATATTACAGGAGGATAAGTGACTGTAGAATAATCAGATATTACAGGAGGATAAGTGACTGTAGAATAATCAGATATTACAGGAGGATAAGTGACTGTAGAATAATCAGATTTTACAGGAGGATAAGTGACTGTAGAATAATCAGATATTACAGGAGGATAAGTGACTGTAGAATAATCAGATGTTACAGGAGGATAAGTGACTGTAGAATAATCAGATGTTACAGGAGGATAAGTGACTGTAGAATAATCAGATGTTACAGGAGGATAAGTGACTGTAGAATAATCAGATATTACAGGAGGATAAGTGACTGTAGAATAATCAGATATTACAGGAGGATAAGTGACTGTAGAATAATCAGATATTACAGGAGGATAAGTGACTGTAGAATAATCAGATATTACAGGAGGATAAGTGACTGTAGAATAATCAGATATTACAGGAGGATAAGTGACTGTAGAATAATCAGATATTACAGGAGGATAAGTGACTGTAGAATAATCAGATTTACAGGAGGATAAGTGACTGTAGAATAATCAGATGTTACAGGAGGATAAGTGACTGTAGAATAATCAGATGTTACAGGAGGATAAGTGACTGTAGAATAATCAGATATTACAGGAGGATAAGTGACTGTAGAATAATCAGATATTACAGGAGGATAAGTGACTGTAGAATAATCAGATATTACAGGAGGATAAGTGACTGTAGAATAATCAGATATTACAGGAGGATAAGTGACTGTAGAATAATCAGATGTTACAGGAGGATAAGTGACTGTAGAATAATCAGATGTTACAGGAGGATAAGTGACTGTAGAATAATCAGATATTACAGGAGGATAAGTGACTGTAGAATAATCAGATGTTACAGGAGGATAAGTGACTGTAGAATAATCAGATTTACAGGAGGATAAGTGACTGTAGAATAATCAGATATTACAGGAGGATAAGTGACTGTAGAATAATCAGATATTACAGGAGGATAAGTGACTGTAGAATAATCAGATATTACAGGAGGATAAGTGACTGTAGAATAATCAGATATTACAGGAGGATAAGTGACTGTAGAATAATCAGATATTACAGGAGGATAAGTGACTGTAGAATAATCAGATATTACAGGAGGATAAGTGACTGTAGAATAATCAGATATTACAGGAGGATAAGTGACTGTAGAATAATCAGATGTTACAGGAGGATAAGTGACTGTAGAATAATCAGATGTTACAGGAGGATAAGTGACTGTAGAATAATCAGATATTACAGGAGGATAAGTGACTGTAGAATAATCAGATATTACAGGAGGATAAGTGACTGTAGAATAATCAGATATTACAGGAGGATAAGTGACTGTAGAATAATCAGATATTACAGGAGGATAAGTGACTGTAGAATAATCAGATATTTCAGGAGGATAAGTGACTGTAGAATAATCAGATATTACAGGAGGATAAGTGACTGTAGAATAATCAGATATTACAGGAGGATAAGTGACTGTAGAATAATCAGATATTACAGGAGGATAAGTGACTGTAGAATAATCAGATGTTACAGGAGGATAAGTGACTGTAGAATAATCAGATATTACAGGAGGATAAGTGACTGTAGAATAATCAGATATTTCAGGAGGATAAGTGACTGTAGAATAATCAGATATTACAGGAGGATAAGTGACTGTAGAATAATGTGTAAGGAGATTTGTATCTAGGACCAAAGCTCAACAAAATCCTCCACTAATGAAGTTACAAAGAAGATAAATATTTGCATAGCTCCACCCCCTTCTGGAAAGTGGCTGCAGAAGAAAGGAAGAGTCAGAAGAGGCCACAGCCCCAACCTTATCCCCGACCCACCAAAAGCCTGAAGCAGCAGCCGGAGGTCAATGGGAGGTGAAATGTTATAAACTAGTATTGTAGTTTAGGCCAATGTTCTCGAGTCTTATCTCACCTTTTGTTATTTTGTATTATCCATTATATATTATTAGATTATCATCCAGCAACAAGAACTTTGTTGAAAAGGATAATTGATGAAGATCTTCAATGACTCGTGGGCAGGGTCCTCTCTCCTCCTGGACCAGGCGGTGACTATATATATATATATATATATATATATATAATATATATATACAGTATATACACTTGTAGACTGTGAGCCCTCGCGGGCAGGGTCCTCTCTCCTCCTGGACCAGGCGGTGACTGTATATATATATATATATACAGTATATACACTTGTAGATTGTGAACCCTCACGGGCAGGGTCCTCTCTCCTCCTGGACCAGGCGGTGACTGTATATATATACAGTATATACACTTGTAGACTGTGAGCCCTCGCGGGCAGGGTCCTCTCTCCTCCTGGACCAGGCGGTGACTGTATATATATATATATATACAGTATATACACTTGTAGATTGTGAGCCCTCACGGGCAGGGTCCTCTCTCCTCCTGGACCAGGCGGTGACTGGTATGTGGGTATGAGGGTATGTGTGGTGAATGGGGTGTACATTTCACCTAGGTACTTTGCTGACGGGTATAAGGGAAATGTGTGGCTTTGTAAACCTAGTGGTAGAGAAAGGTCACTACACCTTACATTCAGTACACACTTGCAGCTCAGGCCTGAAACCACTCAGGTGTTAATTAGGAAACCAGAAGTAGGTGTCTGGGAACACAGTCAGAGAGCTCGCTTAGTCTGGACAAGGAGTCCAGGCACAAGAAGGAGTCTCCAGGAGTATGAGCTGTCTCAGTCTGGGTGTTCGATGTACCCCGGACACAGGAGTAGTCTCTGTGAAAATCCATGCTGGTAGCTGCTGAATAGGAGGGGAGCTCTCTCAAGTCTGGACGTTGAAGGTGCCTTCAGACACAAGGAGGAGACTCTGTGAAACTCCATGCTGGTAAATGCTGAACATATGTGTTGTTTTGGCCCAGGCTGTTAGAGTCTGGTCCCGGATAGTAAGGGACATTATCTGTGTGTAGTGAGTAGCCGAAGCGGCTCAGATTTTCTGTTTATGATTTGGTTTTGATCACCTTCTGTTTGCTGTGGACTTTAATAAAGCTGGTTGCGGCCAGTATACACCAGAACTGCTGCCTGAATGAACTGTTTCTGTGCCACTCCGTCTACCCGGACGGCGATCCCAGAGCTATATCCCCTGAAAAGCTTACAATATATACAGTATATACACTTGTAGACTGTGAGCCCTCGCGGGCAGGGTCCTCTCTCCTCCTGGACCAGGCGGTGACTGTATATATATATATACATACAGTATATACACTTGTAGACTGTGAGCCCTCGCGGGCAGGGTCCTCTCTCCTCCTGGACCAGGCGGTGACTGTATATATATATATATATATATACAGTATATACACTTGTAGACTGTGAGCCCTCACGGGCAGGGTCCTCTCTCCTCCTGGACCAGGCGGTGACTGTATATATATATATATATATACAGTATATACACTTGTAGACTGTGAGCCCTCGCGGGCAGGGTACTCTCTCCTCCTGGACCAGGCGGTGACTGTATATATATATATACAGTATATACACTTGTAGACTGTGAGCCCTCACGGGCAGGGTCCTCTCTCCTCCTGGACCAGGCGGTGACTGTATATATATATATACAGTATATACACTTGTAGACTGAGCCCTCGCGGTCAGGGTCCTCTCTCCTCCTGGACCAGGCGGTGACTGTATATATATATATACAGTATATACACTTGTAGACTGTGAGCCCTCACGGGCAGGGTCCTCTCTCCTCCTGGACCAGGCGGTGACTGTATATATATATATATACAGTATATACACTTGTAGACTGTGAGTCCTCGCGGGCAGGGTCCTCTCTCCTCCTGGACCAGGCGGTGACTGTATATATATATATATATATATATATATATATATATATACAGTATATACACTTGTAGACTATGAGCCCTCGCGGGCAGGGTCCTCTCTCCTCCTGGACCAGGCGGTGACTGTATATATATATATATATATACAGTATATACACTTGTAGACTGTGAGTCCTCGCGGGCAGGGTCCTCTCTCCTCCTGGACCAGGCGGTGACTGTATATATATATACAGTATATACACTTGTAGACTGTGAGCCTTCACGGGCAGGGTCCTCTCTCCTCCTGGACCAGGCGGTGACTGTATATATATATATATATATATATATATATATATATATATATATATATATATACAGTATATAGACTTGTAGACTGTGAGTCCTCGTGGGCAGGGTCCTCTCTCCTCCTGGACCAGGCGGTGACTGTATATATATATACAGTATATACACTTGTAGACTGTGAGCCCTCACGGGCAGGGTCCTCTCTCCTCCTGGACCAGGCGGTGACTGTATATATATATACAGTATATACACTTGTAGACTGTGAGCCCTCACGGGCAGGGTCCTCTCTCCTCCTGGACCAGGCGGTGACTGTATATATATATATATATATATATATATATACACAGTATATACACTTGTAGACTGTGAGTCCTCGCGGGCAGGGTCCTCTCTCCTCCTGGACCAGGCGGTGACTGTATATATATATATATATATACAGTATATACACTTGTAGACTGTGAGTCCTCGCGGGCAGGGTCCTCTCTCCTCCTGGACCAGGCGGTGACTGTATATATATATATATACAGTATATACACTTGTAGACTGAGCCCTCGTGGGCAAGGTCCTCTCTCCTCCTGGACCAGGCGGTGACTGTATATATATATATATATATATATATATATACAGTATATACACTTGTAGACTGTGAGCCCTCGCGGGCAGGGTCCTCTCTCCTCCTGGACCAGGCGGTGACTGTATAATATATATATATATATACACAGTATATACACTTGTAGACTGTGAGCCCTCGCGGGCAGGGTCCTCTCTCCTCCTGGACCAGGCGGTGACTGTATATATATATATATATATATATATATATACAGTATATACACTTGTAGATTGTGAGCCCTTGCGGGCAGGGTCCTCTCTCCTCCTGGAGCAGTCGTGACTTGCGTTGCTCACGGTTTCTGCACTCGTTATTATGTACACCCCTCCTGACATGTAAGGCGACATGGAATAAATGGCGCTATAATAATGATGATGATTTTTGCATCGCAGATTCTCCGGGCGAGGGTTTTTGTTGCAGACAGAGCTGTATGACAGTGTGCTGTGTTTTTCAGTGTGCTGTGTTTTTCAGTCATGCCTTCTTGATCGCAGTATTTTCATTGCTCCGTACGTCACTTTGACACAAAAGCTTGATTTACATCTTTTACGTTTTCTATATTGGACCGTTCAGAACGCGGTGATACAAATATGGTTTAGAATATTCCACAACCACACACATTGAAAAAAATTGCATTGTCATATATGCAGGAAAATGTGCTGGACACACATAAATCAATAAAAACAAGAAGTACTGCAAGAGCAGCAAAAACGTGCACTAGTCCACAGAGTATATATAAAATTACAAATTTTATTTATAACAATTATAAAGGAGTTTATCACACAAATATACAGAGGAACAGAATTTCAAGAGGCATATATCATGTTGGAAAATCAATGGGAAAATGTATTGATAACAATAGGCGTCCTATTCCCCTGGAAACCCCCCCATGTCCTGAACAAAGAGAGCCAAGAAAAAACTTAATCTAAGATGTCAATATATGTAACTGCCAAAAAATATATAAACCCAAAGAAAACACAATTGTGCTAAATACAGAAAACCATTGCCTGAATGCTTATCATAAGTATCATTTCTCCAATATCTGGTATAATCCAGTACATACTATGGCAATATAAATGTGAAGCACATAAGTATATCACACTATTTACCCAGGATCAATGGCAGCTACTGGCTCACAGGAACAATGGGAGTGGGGTCCAAAGAGGCAGGCTCGCCCTCCCCAACGCGCGTTTCGGCCTCAGCCTTCGTCAGGGGGCTTTTCCAACATGATATATGCCTCTTGAAATTCTGTTCCTCTCTATATATTTGGGTGATACAAATATGTGGATTTTTTCATGTTTACGTTTATTTTTACAGCGTTTCTACTTGTAAAATACAAATTCGGTGATTTTTTTCCTATTTTTTTTTTCATAGTTTTACATATGGTTGTTGCCTTTCCTTTTTGCGGTGTCCCAGTACAGGACATTACTGTTACTGGTCTGATCCCTCCGCAGTGTGGAGTATTACACCGGAGGGTCTCACACTGAGGGGACGCGCGTCAGACCCTTACAGTGCACCGTAGCTCGGCGACCCTGTGGCCGGTACTCAGCCTGGTGTCATCTCAGCTGCCATGGTCACCATGTGCAGGGGGTGTCAATGTGGACAATGAGGGCAGACCCTGTAATAAGCCGGCAGATGCTGCTCCCACTACTGACAGCGGCATCAGAGGGGTTAAACGGTTGTGGCTTTACACACCGCAATCCTGTGGGAAAGAATAAATGCCAGCCCCCTCCCGCCATCGGCCGCCCATCTACGACGCGCGTCGGGGGGCTCCGTATACAGCGGGGGCTTCTGTTTAACCACTGAAATGCCACGTTCAATCCCTGACAGCAATCTGCAAGTGACACGGCCCTGGTGGGGCGGCAGCCCCGCTTTCCTCACATGACCGGTTACCATGGCAGCCGCGGCCTTTTGAGGTCCCTGTTGACGCCATCTTCACCCGACTAGGAAGTCTGAAATATAAAAGTCTGGAAAACAAATAATAAAACTAATTTTGTATCGTTGCGACTGGAAAAGTCCGAGCTATCGAAATACCAAAATTTATTTGTTTGGTAAATATGAAAAGGCAAAAAAAAAAATCCAGAATTACTGGTTTTTGCAACAAAAAAATGAATTAAAAACACTCAAAATGTGATATTTACCACAAAATGGCATAAACTACAGCTTGGTGCACAAATAAGGAGCCCTCACATGGCACCGTCAACTGAAAAACAGCAGTCACTGTCCTCAGAAAATGGCAGGAGAAAAAAATAACATAAAAATGAAAAGTGGCTGTGGATGGAAACCCCCTTGAAGGAAGTGTGCGGCTTGTTCTGTAATATACTAATAAAGCTTCACAATACAAAACCCACCAGCTGCCGATACAGCAGGAGATACTGCACATGCGCACAAGAAGCCGGAAGTGACCGCAGACCCCGTCTCCCAGTCACTGCGCCCTTGCCGTCAGTAAGATGGCGGCTTCCTTGCGGCTGCTCCAGCGCCTGACAGCTCGTGTGCCGCGCAGCCGCCGCGCTCTCTCCGCTGCCTCCTCCCCGTCCTCGGCTGCCGTCCGCCGCACGTTCTTGCGCTATTTCGAGGAGCAGCATGAGCACCGGCGCGTCCCGTCCTCCCCCGTGCGGCCGCGGGGAGACCCCAGTCTGCTGTTTGTGAACGCAGGCATGAACCAGGTGAGGTCACGTGGGTGACGGCGCGGCGCTCTATTGGTTATAGGGAGTGGGCGTGTTTTGAAGTTGCCACTGTGGGGCGGAGCCTCAGATGATTGACAGGAGGGGCGTGGCTCCTGACAGGACTGTAATAACCGGTGTGTAATATTATATCGCGCTCTCCCGGATACATTACAGCGCTGCTGACAATCATTACTCGAAGTGTCGGCTGCCCCGCGGTCAGGCTGCGTCGGCGGACAGGAACCATTGTCCCATGCTGCAGATATTTTCATAGTTGGGAGTTTGTCACGTGGCTTTTGTGCCATTTTCAAGTGTCTGGACAGTTGGAAAACTATAACTCCCAGCATGCCCTTAAAGGGGTATTCCCACCTCCGAGATCCTCTCCCACTATGTAGTAGGTATAATAATCCAGTCCCTCCAATTAGGAATGTAGTGTAGTTCTCCTGATTAGCGCTGGCTCTTTCCTCATGTAGAGATATATGTGCAAGGATGGAAGAGACACCGAGGACATCCACAACATGATCTAGGAGATGGGAATACCCCTTTAAGGTCTGCAGCTCCCGGGCCGTGCTGGGAGTTGTAGTTTCCCCATGTCAGTGCAGGGCCCTAAGTGGCTGCTACTGGCGATGTGGAGTGCACGGCGCGGGGGGCGCTGCTCATGCAATGATACAATGGCCCGTGACCCTCTGTGCCCCTGATACTGGACCGTGCGGGGGCGGGATGTCATGGATTAATATTGTGGAGAAAGCCAGAAATGGCGGCCTAGTCACCAGGCAACGCACAGCCGGTCATACAGGTTCCTTCTTGCTTCCTATGCAGGGTGCAGCAGATCATGACAGTGCACATGGCTTTGTTGTGCTGCTGCGCTCTGCATAAGCAGCAAACAGCAGCACTCAGTATAATTGTATACTTAGCATCTTGTCTTCTTGGTTTCTGCCTATGCAGTGCACAGCAGCACGACACAGTCACCTGCACTGCTACGCTCTGGGATCAGCCTTTCTGGGAACGGAGCTTGTGCTTCTGCCGCTCAGAGAGGATTTCTGGAAGGAGCGATCAGTGACCATGAAGGGGCACCCTCCCAATGTGACACCCAGGGAACGCCTCTGTGACCTCTGCCCCGACCATCACTAGGACATGGGGACCCCCGGGATCATAGTGCGGCTGTGCAGGAGAGGTGGAGGTGATGTCCTACAGGAATGTATATTCTCTAAAAGGTAAAACCCCCTGGGGCTGCAGTTTAGCCTGGACAGGGTTAAAGGGGTTCTCCACTACTAGGACAACCCCTTGAACTAAATGTTTGCCCCCAATAAAATAAAAATCCCTATACTCTCCTCCCGTGCCGGCGCCATTCCCACGGTGCCGGCGCCATTCCCACGGTGTTGGCACTCGCGGTCCTGGGGCTGTGATGCGGTGTTGTGACACGTGACCCCGGCACCCAATCAGCTCTGGCGTCACTGTCTCCGCCTACGTACGGACTGCACATGAACAGGCGGTCCGGGCTGCTGCTGATCTCTGTGGGAACGGCGCCGACATAGGAGGCGAGTGTAGGGTTTTTTATTTTGTCTGGGGAAAACATTTAGTTCCAGAAGCGGTTGTCTTAGTAGTGGATAGCCCCTTTAACTGTAATGGCCGGCCCAGATTAGGGAGGGGGAACTGAGAGTGTCAAGTTCAGTTAGAGGAAGTGACATGTAGTGACAGCAGTGGACACAGGCAATAGACTGCTAGGGACAGCGTGAGCCGGTTATTGAGGGCAGTGGATTGCCATAGGACCCTTCCATGCAAATCCGTCTGTCGGCCTGGGAACCCAGAGATGGACGTCGGGCCCTTGGTTGCTCTTAGCTTGCGGAACTGCAGGGAAAGAGGGACTCAAACCCTCAGAGGCGGCAGGTGCTGGGATCCGGGTGCACTGCTTGTGGTGGAGAGGAATTCCTAGTGCTAGAGGAGTTAGCGAGAGGGATGCTCCACCCAGTCCAAGAGCCAGGGCTGAAGCTGTGTCCGGTACCCGTGGGAAAGATGACGACCCACTGGGCCCGATCCTGTGTGCCTGACTGTAACAACCACAAGCTGCCGAGTGAAAGTTTGACTGTTTTACCAAATTCAGTGTCCCCTGGATTGTTTGCCACGAAGGTTCTGGAAGATCAAAGCCTGGAGCCAGTGGAGGCCTTTGGGCCACAAGTAAGTGCGATGCCCCCACACACAGCAGCACACCGGAACGGGGACACTTTTCCTGTAGGGTGCCGGAGCAAGCAGAAGCGGCAGCTCCCCCACGACTGCCTCGCTCAGGCTCCTTACAGCTGTGCGGTGTGACACATTAGGGTCCGCGCAGCCCCGTATACGGGCCATGGAGGTAAGAAGCTGCTCTGCTGTGAGAGACCAAGAAGAAGCCCACCAGTCAGGAGGAAAACCACTGCAGCAATGTAAAGGGAAACCCCGCGGCAGTGCCGGGCCACGCTCTGTGCATTCTAGTGGCCCACAGTGGGTACATTTCTGCCCGTCCCTCCCAGCAGCCTCACTGGTGTTACGAGGACTGTGCCCATCTCCCCGGACTTGGGGGCTGGCGAGGATCACACTTATCTCACTGGCCATGCCTCATGATGAAGAGGGGTCGGCTACTTCAAGGGTCCCATTGTCCTGTGCAGAAGAGGTGGTCATTCTGCCCTGTAGGGGGCTTCCTGGTGGTCAAGGAGTCATCATATGTTGTGTTTTATCCTCCAGTTTAAGCCCATATTCCTGGGTAACGCGGACCCCCGGAGCGAGATGGCGCAGTACCGCAGGGTAGTGAACAGCCAGAAGTGTGTGCGAGCCGGGGGGAAGCACAACGACCTGGAGGACGTGGGCCGAGACGTCTATCACCACACCTTCTTCGAGATGCTGGGAAACTGGTCATTTGGAGATTACTTCAAGTATAAAACAAAAGCCTGAAACCAAACATACTGGAGATCTGCCCCGTGTTATATCTGATCCCTCCACATACTGGATCTCTGCCCCGTGTTATATCTGATCCCTCCACATACTGGAGATCTGCCCCGTGTTATATCTGATCCCTCCACATACTGGATCTCTGCCCCGTATTATATCTGATCCCTCCACATACTGGATCTCTGCCCCGTGTTATATCTGATCCCTCCACATACTGGAGATCTGCCCCGTGTTATATCTGATCCCTCCACATACTGGAGATCTGCCCCGTGTTATATCTGATCCCTCCACATACTGGATCTCTGCCCCGTGTTATATCTGATCCCTCCACATACTGGATTTCTGCCCCGTGTTATATCTCATCCCTCCACATAATGGATCTCTGCCCCGTGTTATATCTGATCCCTCCACATACTGGATATCTGCCCCGTGTTATTTCTGATCCTTCCACATACTGGAGATCTGCCCCGTGTTATATCTGATCCCTCCACATACTGGAGATCTGCCCCGTGTTATATCTGATCCCTCCACATACTGGATCTCTGCCCCGTGTTATATCTGATCCCTCCACATACTGGAGATCTGCCCCGTGTTATATCTGATCCCTCCACATACTGGATCTCTGCCCCGTGTTATATCTGATCCCTCCACATACTGGATCTCTGCCCCGTGTTATATCTCATCCCTCCACATAATGGATCTCTGCCCCGTGTTATATCTGATCCCTCCACATACTGGATATCTGCCCCGTGTTATTTCTGATCCTTCCACATACTGGAGATCTGCCCCGTGTTATATCTGATCCCTCCACATACTGGAGATCTGCCCCGTGTTATATCTGATCCCTCCACATACTGGATCTCTGCCCCGTGTTATATCTGATCCCTCCACATACTGGAGATCTGCCCCGTGTTATATCTGATCCCTCCACATACTGGATCTCTGCCCCGTTTATATCTGATCCCTCCACATACTGGATCTCTGCCCCGTGTTATATCTGATCCCTCCACATACTGGAGATCTGCCCCGTGTTATATCTGATCCCTCCACATACTGGAGATCTGCCCCGTGTTATATCTGATCCCTCCACATACTGGATCTCTGCCCCGTGTTATATCTGATCCTCCACATACTGGAGATCTGCCCCGTGTTATATCTGATCCCTCCACATACTGGATCTCTGCCCCGTATTATATCTGATCCCTCCACATACTGGATCTCTGCCCCGTGTTATATCTGATCCCTCCACATACTGGAGATCTGCCCCGTGTTATATCTGATCCCTCCACATACTGGAGATCTGCCCCGTGTTATATCTGATCCCTCCACATACTGGATCTCTGCCCCGTGTTATATCTGATCCCTCCACATACTGGATTTCTGCCCCGTGTTATATCTCATCCCTCCACATAATGGATCTCTGCCCCGTGTTATATCTGATCCCTCCACATACTGGAGATCTGCCCCGTGTTATTTCTGATCCCTCCACATACTGGAGATCCCACATACTGAGATCTGCCCGTGTTATATCTGATCCCTCCACATACTGGATCTCTGCCCCGTGTTATATCTGATCCCTCCACATACTGGATATCTGCCCCGTGTTATATCTGATCCCTCCACATACTGGATATCTGCCCCGTGTTATGTCTGATCCCTCTACATACTGGATCTCTGCCCTGTGTTATATCTGATCCCTCCACATACTGGATCTCTGCCCCGTGTTATATCTGATCCCTCCACATACTGGATATCTGCCCCGTGTTATATCTGATCCCTCCACATACTGGATATCTGCCCCGTGTTATATCTGATCCCTCCACATACTGGATATCGTCCCGTGTTATATCTGATCACTCCACATACTGGACCTCTGCCCCGTGTTATATCTGATCCCTCATACTGGATCTCTGCCCCGTGTTATATCTGATCCCTCCACATACTGGATATCGTCCCATGTTATTTCTGATCCCTCCACATGCTGGATATCTGCCTGTGTTATATCTGATCCCTCCACATACTGGATATCGCCCCATGTTATATCCGATCCCTCCACATGCTGGATATCTGATCCCTCCACATGCTGGATCTCTGCCCCATGTTATATCTGATCCCTCCACATACTGGATATCTGCCCGTGTTATATCTGATCCCTCCACATACTGATATCTGCCCGTGTTATATCTGATCCCTCCACATGCTGG
The DNA here is from genome assembly GCA_033576555.1 of Oophaga sylvatica. Classification (NCBI taxonomy): domain Eukaryota; kingdom Metazoa; phylum Chordata; class Amphibia; order Anura; family Dendrobatidae; genus Oophaga; species Oophaga sylvatica. The sequence continues at coordinate 546,377,197 of JARQOD010000005.1, forward strand.
ATATCTGATTCCTTCACATGCTGGATCTCTTCCCGTGTTATATCTGATCCCTCCACATGCTGGATCTCTTCCCGTGTTATATCTGATCCCTCCACATACTGGATCTCTGCCCCGTGTTATTTCTGATCCCTCCACATACTGATATCTGCCCGTGTTATATCTGATCCCTCCACATACTGGATCTCTGCCCCGTGTTATATCTGATCCCTCCACATACTGGATATCGTCCCGTGTTATATCTGATCCCTCCACATGCTGGATATCGTCCCGTGTTATATCTGATCCCTCCACATACTGGATCTCTGCCCCGTGTTATTTCTGATCCCTCCACATACTGATATCTGCCCGTGTTATATCTGATTCCTCCACATGCTGGATCTCTTCCCGTGCCCGCCGTGTGGCTGACTCTGGCATCGTCCCATGTTTCTCCTGTCTCTTTCCTGCAGGTAGAAGCTTGCTTTATGGCCTGGGAGCTGCTGACGCGCGGTTACGGGATCCCGCTGAGCGCCTCTATGTCACCTACTTTCGGGGAGACCCGGATCTCGGCCTCGCTGCTGACGAGGAGACCCGGGAGATCTGGCTGAGCCTGGGGTAAGGGCAGCTGAACACTAGTGATACGGCGGTACGACCAGGAGCTTTTGCCCGGAGGTGCTAAACACCAATGTTGACTCCCATCATTTGTATCTCCCTTTCAGTCTTCCGCCGGCGCGGATCCTGCCATTTGGCCTAAAGGAAAACTTCTGGGAAATGGGGGACACGGGCCCCTGCGGGCCCTGCACAGAGATTCACTACGATCATGTTGGAGGGCGAAACGCTGCATCTCTGGTGAACCAGGATAGTCCTGACGTGGTGGAGATCTGGAACTTGGTGTTCATGCAGTATGACAGGTGGGTGGTGAGGATCCAGAGCGAGGTCCTGGGGTACCTGCGGGTCCTGCTGATCTAGATCCCCCGCACTCATGTCACTTTGTGCAGAGAGACAGACGGACATCTCCGGCCGCTGCCACAGTGTCACGTGGACACCGGGATGGGACTGGAGAGATTGGTCACCATCCTCCAAGGGAAACGCTCCAACTACGGCACGGACCTGTTCACCCCCATCCTGAGGGCCATCGAGAGGGTGAGGGCCACAGGTCATGTTCTCCGTCGTTCTTTATGTGACCTGAACTGATGGACGTCTCTCTCCGCAGGGCTCGCAGGCTCCTCCGTACCAGGGAAGGTGGGTGTCGAGGACGTCCACCACGTGGACATGGCGTATCGTGTGGTGGCCGATCATATCAGGACTCTGGCTGTGTGCATCGCTGACGGCGTGTACCCCGGGATGTCGGGAGCCGAGTGAGCGCTGACATAAATATACCTGTATCCCCACAATCTGAGGCCGTCCCCCTCCACGTCCAGTGTCGCCCCCTTGTGATCGCGGCTTCTCTGCTCCCCAGACTCGTCTTGCGCCGCATTCTGCGCCGAGCCGTCCGCTTCTCCTCTGAGATCCTCTGCGCTTCCCCCGGTTTCTTGTCTTCTTTGGTTCCCACCGTGGTGCAGGTTTTGGTGAGTGGAGACCCCCGAGCCTGACGCCGTCACTAACCCTGACATCCGGCGTCTCATCGTTGTGTGATTATCTTACAGGGGGCTGCTTATCCGGAACTGGAGCGCGAGAAATCCCAGGTGGGTGACGCTGCAGACACCGTGAGCTATATAACCTATATAAGGCTCGCACTTATATAATAAAGATACAGCTATGTGTATCAGGAGTGCCTAAGTATATGAACTCAGTGCAAAACATATATCAGCTCAACCAAAAGAAACTTGCACACAAGGAGTATATTATAAAAATACAAAATATTTTATTGAATAGTTTAAAATAGGAGAGACAAAAAATATGACAGTGGTAACCCAAAATTGGAGTGGAACCACGCAGGTACACAGGTTAGTTATAATCACATGTTAGTAAATTCTATACATATATGATAAGAAGGACCATATTAGTCTGCCATGAGTCCGTATTAGGAGACCATTTATAACGTCTTAACCCAAGGACAAGGCAAATAATGGTGCAAAACACAACAGCAGCTGTACGCCATCTGATAGCATATAGTCACAATGTAACCATGGTCAAACACATACCTGAGACCCAGTGGTGCCACTCTCCCCTACGCGCGTTTCGGCGCTGTGCCTTCTTCCGGGGGAGTGGCATCAAAGGTAACCAGTGAATATTTATGTGTCAGGGGCCAATCATAATAGTCGATTGCAAATCAAAAAATACCTGCTCCATGTGTGCGGCGCATGTACCGCCGAGCAGACCGGATGCAGCCATTACCAAAAGCGTCATCAGTCAGGCCCACCCGCGTCATGAGATGCCGCCCACCGAGGTCATGTGAGCGGAGTCCCAGACGCGAGCAGGACAAGACCGAGACGAGACGCAGTCAGCAATGCCTAGCAACCGGCCCCCAGCGCACATGCGCACTAACAGGTATCCGACACTTGTACAAGAAATGCATAGATAGTGAGAAACAAGCACGCAAACATGACAAGGAGATCTTATACAAGATATTAGCTACAATCTTTAAGTTAATACTGCATTTCATACATCGTATCAATAACATCAACTCAAGTATCATCATCCTACTATAGAGCACCTACAGATTCTCATAATGATTGCAAAGAATAATCTATCAATACCCTAATAAGGATATGACTCCATACAATTGTGGAAATATTAATGTGTTTTGGTGCACCAAAATCAAGATAAATATGTGTAGCACAAAGTGCAAATTGTCATGATGTTAAATAATATTACAATCAATCTGATACTACAGAAATAAATAAATATACATATACAGTACATAAAACATAATACTAAACTATAATACTAATTAATAAAGGTGAAAATAAAATAAAACAGTATACACCCAATATAAGTATCGAAAAACAACCATGAACTATCAATCATACAACAGTGAAGAAAACATGCATATACATATAATTCACAATCATAGAGTAGAGAAACAATATAACGGATCATAGTAACAACCGTAATCCATATATCAGATAATTCAATATGTAGGTATCTCTTGAAAAAGGAGAAGATTGTAGGCCCAGACGCGTATGCCATATTGATGAAAGACTTCCATCAGAAAATTGATCAGGACAATACATCAAATGATCTAAAATAGATAAAATATGTCAATAACAAAAACAAACATAAAAATTGATGCCATTAAAAAATGAGAGTACGGGTGATCAGAGAAATGGTGCGAAGCTTAAAGACTCATTTAAACCATTTGGGTAAAGAGAACGAAGTTTCCAGATCCAAAAGGCTTCTCTCTGTGCTAAAAGCCTACTCATCCTACCCCCCCGTAAATTAGGAACCACACGATCAATCCCTCTAAACTTCAACACAGATGGATCACAAGCATGATGCGTTTTGAAGTGTCTAGGGATTGTCTTCAAAACATCAAGGTTATCCTCATCTATTGCTGCTAAGATGTCACGAACATGTTCCCTTACGCGAATTTTGAAAGCTCTAGTCGTTAAACCCACATAAATCTTGTTGCAGGGACATGAGGCATGATATACTACGAACGTTGTTGAGCATGTGATGTTTTGGGTAATGGTAAAGATTTTTCCATCAGATGAAAAGAATTCCCTAGTTTGCAGCACATTAGGACATGCAACGCATCCATCACATGGTTTGCAACCCCATTGTACAGTTGAGCGATTGCTATTCATGTTGAAAATAGGTGGTTGGGGACGTGGCACAAAATAGCTCCTCACTAGGTGGTCTCTCAAATTACGCGACCTTCTCGCAGTCAAACATGGTTTATCTGCTATATATTGCTTTAGAATGGGGTCTGCCAAAAGTATAGGCCAATATTTGGCCAAAATTCCACTCATGTTCTCCCACTGAACATTATATTGAGAGACCATTCTCACCTGAGGGCTGTCTTTAATTCTCGGAGAGGAATATAGCAAATCATTTCTTCTTGTGTTTCTCGCCCTATTATAGGCTCTTTTTATACATCTTTTGCTGTATCCTCTATCCAATCTATCTATTGTTTTTGTTATTGACATATTTTATCTATTTTAGATCATTTGATGTATTGTCCTGATCAATTTTCTGATGGAAGTCTTTCATCAATATGGCATACGCGTCTGGGCCTACAATCTTCTCCTTTTTCAAGAGATACCTACATATTGAATTATCTGATATATGGATTACGGTTGTTACTATGATCCGTTATATTGTTTCTCTACTCTATGATTGTGAATTATATGTATATGCATGTTTTCTTCACTGTTGTATGATTGATAGTTCATTGTTGTTTTTCGATACTTATATTGGGTGTATACTGCTTTATTTTCTTTTTACCTTTATTAATTAGTATTATAGTTTAGTATTATGTTTTATGCACTGTATATGTATATTTATTTATTTCTGTAGTATCAGATTGATTGTAATATTATTTAACATCATGACAATTTGCACTTTGTGCTACACATATTTATCTTGATTTTGGTGCACCAAAACACATTAATATTTCCACAATTGTATGGAGTCATATCCTTATTAGGGTATTGATAGATTATTCTTTGCAATCATTATGAGAATCTGTAGGTGCTCTATAGTAGGATGATGATACTTGAGTTGATGTTATTGATACGATGTATGAAATGCAGTATTAACTTAAAGATTGTAGCTAATATCTTGTATAAGATCTCCTTGTCATGTTTGCGTGCTTGTTTCTCACTATCTATGCATTTCTTGTACAAGTGTCGGATACCTGTTAGTGCGCATGTGCGCTGGGGGCCGGTTGCTAGGCATTGCTGACTGCGTCTCGTCTCGGTCTTGTCCTGCTCGCGTCTGGGACTCCGCTCACATGACCTCGGTGGGCCTGACTGATGACGCTTTTGGTAATGGCTGCATCCGGTCTGCTCGGCGGTACATGCGCCGCACACATGGAGCAGGTATTTTTTGATTTGCAATCGACTATTATGATTGGCCCCTGACACATAAATATTCACTGGTTACCTTTGATGCCACTCCCCCGGAAGAAGGCACAGCGCCGAAACGCGCGTAGGGGAGAGTGGCACCACTGGGTCTCAGGTATGTGTTTGACCATGGTTACATTGTGACTATATGCTATCAGATGGCGTACAGCTGCTGTTGTGTTTTGCACCATTATTTGCCTTGTCCTTGGGTTAAGACGTTATAAATGGTCTCCTAATACGGACTCATGGCAGACTAATATGGTCCTTCTTATCATATATGTATAGAATTTACTAACATGTGATTATAACTAACCTGTGTACCTGCGTGGTTCCACTCCAATTTTGGGTTACCACTTTCATATTTTTTGTCTCTCCTATTTTAAACTATTCAATAAAATATTTTGTATTTTTATAATATACTCCTTGTGTGCAAGTTTCTTTTGGTTGAGCAGATACCGTGAGCTCTAGGATGTGCCTGAAGTGATGGGTCCTGCGCTCGCAGCTGCGGGGTCGTTACAATGTATCGCTACTCTTTGTGATGCGTCTTTTGCTCTGATTTCAGATTATGAGGATCCTGAATGAGAACGAGGAGGCGTTTCTAGTCTCTCTCCAGCGGGGGCGCCATATCATCGACCGCACCGTTCAGCGAGGTGGCGCCACCCAGACGTTCCCAGGTGAGTGATGTGATGGCGGGGGAGGGTAGCATTGGGCACCCTGCGCTTTTGTGACGCCTGCTGTCTCCGCAGTGGACGTGGCGTGGTCTCTGCACAGGAACCTGGGATTCCCGCTGGATCTCGTCGCACTGATTCTGCAGGAGAGGGAGCTGTCCCTGGATATGGCGGCTCTGGAGCGGCTGGCGGAGGAGGAGGCCGAGGTCAGGGGCGCGACGTGTGTGCGGCTTTCTTATAGACGTGACTTGCCATTTCCATAGTCTCCACGTGCCGCCATGTTTTTTGCATTCTTTTTAGATGAGGATTAGAAACCTCCATGTGGACGGCGCCCCGGCCCGGCAGCAGCTGGAAGTGCACTCTCTAGCGGAGCTGCAGCGCAGGGGGGTCCCCGCCACCAACGATTCACCGAAGTACAAGTACAGGCTGGGGGCCGACGGCCGATACGGTAAGATGGCCGCCAGTTCACTGGTCAGTGGCTGCTCCTCTGGACTGTCCTCATGTGACCGTGTCCTCTGCAGAGTTCCCTCCCTGCGAGGCCGCCGTCCTCGCGCTGTACCAGGACCAGTCCCTGCTCTCAGAGGTGGACGGAGGTCAGCGCTGTGCCGCCATCCTGGACCGCACCTGTTACTACGCAGAGCAGGGGGGGCAGAGCTGCGACGTGGGGTACTTCATTCGGGAGGGGGAGCAGGTGAGGGACGTCTGGCTGTGTCACCCGGTGCTCATCTTCCTGCCCCTTTGATATTACACCCGTGTCCGCCCCACAGGACGTCCTGTTCCCGGTGGAGTCCGTGCACGTGGCAGGAGGATACGTGGTGCATGAGATCACCGCCGCAGAGCCGCTGAGGGTGGGGACCGCCTGCTCCTGCACCTGGACCAGGTATTACGTAAGCAGGGCAAGCTCCGGCCTGGGGCATTGTGGTGGTTGTAGTGTGTGCGTCTGAGACTGCACTACAACTCCCAGAATGCATTGCAGCTGTCATGTCAGTGATGTTTTCTGTCCTCTCTAGGGCCATCGTCTGGCATGTATGGTGAAGCACAGCGCCACCCACCTGCTGAATTATGCCCTGAGGCAGGTCCTTGGTGAGGGCACAGCGCAACGAGGCTCACATGTCACAGCAGAAAACCTGCGCTTTGATGTCAGCGTCTCGGTGAGGCTCGGTGCACACTCCGGTCACACACTGATGTCGGGGTCTCGATGAGGCTCGGTGCTCACTCCGGTCACACACTGTGATGTCGGGGGACTTGATGAGGCTCGGTGCACACTCCGGTCACACACTGTGATGTTGGGGGGCTTGATGAGGCTCGGTGCACACTCTGGTCACACACTGTGATGTCGGGGGTCTTGATGAGGATCGGTACACATGCCTGTTACACACTGTGATGTCGGGGGGTCTCGATGAGGCTCGGTGCACACTCCGATCACACACTGTGATGTCGGGGGTCTTGATGAGGCTCAGTGTACACACCTGTTGCACACTGTGATGTCGGGGGGTCTCGATGAGGCTCGGTGCACACTCCGGTCACACACTGATGTCAGGGACTCGATGAGGCTCAGTGCACACTCTGGTCACACACTGTGATGTCGGGTCTCGATGAGGCTCGGTGCACACTCTGGTCATACACTGATGTCCGGGGTCTTGATGAGGCTCGGTGCACACACCTGTTACTGTGATGTCGGGGGTCTCGATGAGGCTCAGTGCACACTCCGGTCATACACTGATGTCTGGGGTCTTGATGAGGCTCGGTGCACACACCTGTTACTGTGATGTCGGGGGTCTCGATGAGGCTCTGTGCACACTCCGGTTACACACTGATGTCGGGGTCTCGATGAGGCTCGGTGCACACGCCTGTTACTGTGATGTCGGGGTCTCGATGAGGCTTGGTGCACACGCCTGTTACACACTGTGATGTCAGGGGACTCGATGAGGCTCGGTGCACACGCCTGTTACACACTGATGTCGGGGGTCTTGATGAGGTTCGGTGCACACGCCTGTTACATACTGATGTCCAGGGTCTCGATGAGGCTCGGTGCACACTCCGGTCACACACTGATGTTCGTGGTCTCGATGAGGCTCGGTGCACATGCCTGTTACTGTAATGTCAGGGGTCTCGATGTGGTTCGGTGCACACGCCTGTTGCACGCTGTAATGTCGGGGGTCTCGATGAGGCTCGGTGCACACTCCGGTCACACACTGATGTTGGGGTCTCGATGAGGCTCGGTGCTCACTCTGGTCACACACTGTGATGTCAGGGGTCTCGATGAGGCTCGGTGCACACTCCGGTCACACACTGATGTTGGGGGTCTCGATGAGGCTCGGTGCACATGCCTGTTACTGTAATGTCGGGGGTCTCGATGAGGTTCGGTGCACACGCCTGTTGCACACTGTTATGTCAGGGGTCTCGATGAGGCTCGGTGCACACTCCGGTCACACACTGATGTTGGGGTCTCGATGAGGCTCTGTGCTCACTCTGGTCACACACTGTGATGTCAGGGGTCTCGATGAGGCTCGGTGCACACTCTGGTCACACACTGTGATGTCAAGGACTCGATGAGGCTCGGTGCACACTCTGGTCACACACTGTGATGTCAGGGGTCTCGATGAGGCTCGGTGCACACTCTGGTCACACACTGTGAAGTCAGGGGTCTCGATGAGGCTCGGTGCACACGCCTGTTACACACTGTGATGTCGGGGGTCTTGATGAGGCTTGGTGCACACACCTGTTACACACTGTGATCTCGGGGTCTTGATGAGGCTCGGTGCACACGCCTGTTACACACTGTGATGTCGGGGGTCTTGATGAGGCTTGGTGCACACACCTGTTACACACTGTGATCTCGGGGGTCTTGATGAGGCTCGGTGCACACGCCTGTTACACACTGTGATGTCAGGGGTCTCGATGAGGCTCGGTGCACACTCTGGTCACACACTGTGAAGTCAGGGGTCTCGATGAGGCTCGGTGCACATGCCTGTTACACACTGTGATGTCGGGGGTCTCGATGAGGCTTGGTGCACACACCTGTTACACACTGTGATCTCGGGGGTCTTGATGAGGCTCGGTGCACACGCCTGTTACACACTGTGATGTCGGGTCTCGATGAGGCTCGGTGCACACGCCTGTTACACACTGATGTCGGGGGTCTCGATGAGGCTCGGTGCACACGCCTGTTGCACACTGTGATGTCGTGGGTCTCGATGAGGCTCTGTGCACACACCTGTTACATACTGATGTCCGGGGTCTCGATGAGGCTCAGTGCACACTCCGGTCACACACTGATGTCTGGTGTCTCAATGAGGCTCGGTGCACACTCTGGTCACACACTGTGATGTCGGGGGTCTCGATGAGGCTCGGTGCACACGCCTGTTGCACACTGTGATGTCGGGGTCTCGATGAGGCTCAGTGCACACTCTGGTCACACACTGTGATGTCAGCATCTCGGTAAGGCTCGGTGCACACTTTGGTCACACACTGTGATGTCGGGGGTCTCGATGAGGCTCGGTGCACACTCTGGTCACACACTGTGATGTCGGGGGTCTCGATGAGGCTCGGTGCACACTCTGGTCACACACTGTGATGTCGGGGGTCTCGATGAGGCTCGGTGCACACGCCTGTTGCACATAGTGATGTCGGGGGTCTCGATGAGGCTCGGTGCACACTCTGGTCACACACTGTGTTGTCGGGGGTCTTGATGCGGCTCGGTGCACACTCCTGTTGCACATAGTGATGTCGGGGTCTCGATGCGGCTCGGTGCACACTCTGGTCACACACTGTGTTGTCGGGGGTCTTGATGAGGCTCGGTGCACACGCCTGTTGCACATAGTGATGTCGGGGTCTCGATGGGCTCGGTGCACACACTGTGATGTCGGGGGTCTCGATGAGGCTCGGTGTACACGCCTGGTGCACACTGTGATGTCAGGGGTCTCGATGGGGCTCGGTGCACACTCTGGTCACACACTGTGATGTCAGGGGTCTCGATGCGGCTCGGTGCACACGCCTGGTGCACACTGTGATGTCAGGGGTCTCGATGCGGCTCGGTGCACACGCCTGTTGCACATAGTGATGTCGGGGGTCTCGATGGGGCTCGGTGCACACTCTGGTCACACACTGTGATGTCGGGGTCTCGATGAGGCTCGGTGCACACTCTGGTCACACACTGTGATGTCGGGGGTCTCGATGCGGCTCGGTGCACACGCCTGTTGCACATATTGATGTCGGGGTCTCGATGAGGCTCGGTGCACACGCCTGGTGCACACTGTGATGTCAGGGGTCTCGATGAGGCTCGGTGCACACGCCTGGTGCACACTGTGATGTCAGGTGTCTCGATGAGGCTCGGTGCACACGTCTGTTGCACATAGTGATGACGGGGTCTCATTGGGGCTCGGTGCACACGCCTGTTGCACACTGTGATGTCGGGGGTCTCGATGAGGCTCGGTGCACACGCCTGTTGCACATAGTGATGTCGGGGTTCTCGATGAGGCTCGGTGCACACTCTGGTCACACACTGTGAAGTCGGGGTCTCGATGAGGCTCGGTGCACACGCCTGTTATACACTGTGATGTCGGGGTCTCGATGAGGCTCGGTGCACACTCTGGTCACACACTGTGATGTCGGGGGTCTCGATGAGGCTCGGTGCACACGCCTGTTATACACTGTGATGTCGGGGTCTCGATGAGGCTCGGTGCACACTTTGGTCACACACTGTGATGTCGGGGTCTCGATGAGGCTCGGTGCACACGCCTGTTATACACTGTGATGTCAGGTGTCTCGATGAGGCTCGGTGCACACTCTGGTCACACACTGTGATGTCGGGGTCTCGATGAGGCTCGGTGCACACGCCTGTTATACACTGTGATGTCGGGGTCTCGATGAGGCTCGGTGCACACGCCTGTTGCACATAGTGATGTCGGGGGTCTCGATGAGGCTCGGTGCACACTCTGGTCACACACTGTGATGTCGGGGTCTCGATGAGGCTCGGTGCACACGCCTGTTATACACTGTGATGTCGGGGGTCTCGATGAGGCTCAGTGCACACGCCTGTTATACACTGTGATGTCGGGGGTCTCGATGGGGCTCGGTGCACACTCTGGTCACACACTGTGATGTCGGGGTCTCGATGAGGCTCGGTGCACACGCCTGTTATACACTGTGATGTCGGGGTCTCGATGAGGCTCGGTGCACACGCCTGTTATACACTGTGATGTCGGGGGTCTCGATGAGGCTCGGTGCACACGCCTGTTGCACACTGTATACCGATGTAGTTTACATTTTGGATTATAAGCCCCCGCGGTCTGTACAGAATCGGGGTCTCAGGGGCTGCCCCCATAGTGACAGGATAGCTGTATACCAGCAGGTAATACTCGTGTGCTTCTCTTTTAGGGTCCGATCAGTGGTCTGCAGCTGCAAGAGGTGGAGAAGCTGCTGCAGGATCTGATTGCACAAGACCAGGAGATTGACACCGCGCACATCCCTCTCACTGACGCCAGATGTATCGCAGGTCTGAGGACCGTGGATGAGGTGTGTGTGTGCACCCCTATACTGTGTCCCCCCATTCCATCTCTGTGCACCCCTATACTGTGTCCCCCATTCCATCTCTGTGCACCCCTATACTGTGTGCCCCCATTCCATCTCTGTGCACCCCTGTACTGTATCCCCTGATTCCTTCTCTGTGCACCCCTTTACTGTGTCCCCCCATTCCATCTCTGTGCACCCCTTTACTGTGTCCCCATTCCATCTCTGTGCACCCCTATACTGTGTCCCCCCATTCCATCTCTGTGCACCCCTATACTGTGTCCCCCCATTCCATCTCTGTGCACCCCTGTACTGTGTGCCCCCATTCCATCTCTGTGCACCCCTGTACTGTCCCCCGATTCCATCTCTGTGCACCCCTGTACTGTGTCCCCATTCCATCTCTGTGCACCCCTGTACTGTGTCCCCCCATTCCATCTCTGTGCACCCCTGTACTGTCCCCCCCCATTCCATCTCTGCACCCCTATACTGTGTGCCCCCATTCCATCTCTGTGCACCCCTGTACTGTGTCCCCATTCCATCTCTGTGCACCCCTGTACTGTCCCCCCATTCCACCTCTGTGCACCCCTGTACTGTCCCCCCATTCCATCTCTGTGCACCCCTATACTGTGTGCCCCCATTCCATCTCTGTGCACCCCTATACTGTGTCCCCCCATTTTATCTCTGTGCACCCCTAGACTGTGTCCCCCATTCCATCTCTGTGCACCCCTGTACTGTGTCCCCCCATTCCATCTCTGTGCACCCCTGTACTGTGTCCCCCCATTCCATATCTGTGCACCCCTATACTGTGTGCCCCATTCCATCTCTGTGCACCCCTGTACTGTGTGCCCCCATTCCATCTCTGTGCACCCCTGTACTGTGTCCCCCCATTCCATATCTGTGCACCCCTATACTGTGTCCCCCATTCCATCTCTGTGCACCCCTGTACTGTGTCCCCCCATTCCATCTCTGTGCACCCCTGTACTGTGTCCCCCCATTCCATCTCTGTGCACCCCTATACTGTGTGCCCCATTCCATCTCTGTGCACCCCTGTACTGTGTGCCCCCATTCCATCTCTGTGGACCCTGTACTGTGTCCCCCCATTCCATCTCTGTGCACCCCTATACTGTGTGCCCCATTCCATCTCTGTGCACCCCTATACTGTGTGCCCCCATTCCATCTCTGTGCACCCCTATACTGTGTGCCCCCATTCCATCTCTGTGCACCCCTATACTGTGTCCCCCCATTCCATCTCTGTGCACCCCTGTACTGTGTCCCCCCATTCCATATCTGTGCACCCCTATACTGTGTGCCCCATTCCATCTCTGTGCACCCCTGTACTGTGTGCCCCCATTCCATCTCTGTGCACCCCTGTACTGTGTCCCCCCATTCCATATCTGTGCACCCCTATACTGTGTCCCCCATTCCATCTCTGTGCACCCCTGTACTGTGTCCCCCCATTCCATCTCTGTGCACCCCTATACTGTGTGCCCCCATTCCATCTCTGTGCACCCCTATACTGTGTGCCCCCATTCCATCTCTGTGCACCCCTATACTGTGTGCACCCCTATACTGTGTGCACCCCTATACTGTGTGCCAGGTGTCTACAAGCTGTGACTCTACTGTAACGCTACGACTTTTAGGATAGAAGCACTACATGCACCATGCGGGGATACCTGCTTCATGGATACAGGGGTCTTTAGGAGAGAGCTGCAGGGGTTAATGGTCTCCCCCTTCTCCGCAGGTGTACCCGGATCCGGTCCGCGTGGTCTCGGTCGGGGTCCCCGTGGAGAAGCTGATGAGTCAGGGCTGTCGGGCCGGGCTGCAGACGTCTGTGGAGCTCTGCTGCGGCACGTGAGCAATCTCCTTACACCTCCCCATTGTCTGTGGATCGCCCCTGATGTATCCTGACCCTCCGTGCCATTATCCCCCCATTACATCACCATTTCCGTGGGGTGTTAGAATAGACGGCCCCTGGAAGGGATGGGACCGTCAGCCGATAGCCCCCCGTACACGTCACCTCCTCCTCTGCACCCAGACATCTGCTCAGGACGGGGACCATCGAAGACCTGGTGATCATCAACGAAAAACCGCTGGTGAAAGGGATCGTGCGACTCATCTCAGTGACCGGAGAGGAAGCCAAGCAGGTGGGTGACCAGCCGAGGGCAGGTACAGAATACTGCAGTCACGTCCAGAGCAGCATTCACCGTTCTTACACTGCAGTCACCTCCAGAGCATCATTCACCGTTCTTATACTGCAGTCACCTCCAGAGCAGCATTCACTGTTCTTACACTACAGTCATCTCCAGAGCAGCATTCACCGTTCTTATACTGCAGTCACCTCCAGAGCAGCATTCACCGTTCTTATACTGCAGTCACCTCCAGAGCAGCATTCACTGTTCTTACACTACAGTCATCTCCAGAGCAGCATTCACCGTTCTTATACTGCAGTCACTCTAGAGCAGCATTCACTGTTCTTATACTGCAGTCACCTCCAGAGCAGCATTCACTGTTCTTATACTGCAGTCACTCTAGAGCAGCATTCACTGTTCTTATACTGCAGTCACCTCCAGAGCAGCATTCACTGTTCTTATACTGCAGTCACTCTAGAGCAGCATTCACTGTTCTTATACTGCAGTCACCTCTAGAGCAGCATTCATCGTTCTTATACTGCAGTCACTCTAGAGCAGCATTCACCGTTCTTACACTGCAGTCACCTCCAGAGCATCATTCACCGTTCTTATACTGCAGTCACCTCCAGAGCAGCATTCACTGTTCTTACACTACAGTCATCTCCAGAGCAGCATTCACCGTTCTTATACTGCAGTCACCTCCAGAGCAGCATTCACCGTTCTTATACTGCAGTCACTCTAGAGCAGCATTCACTGTTCTTATACTGCAGTCACTCTAGAGCAGCATTCACTGTTCTTATACTGCAGTCACTCTAGAGCAGCATTCACTGTTCTTATACTGCAGTCACCTCCAGAGCAGCATTCACTGTTCTTATACTGCAGTCACTCTAGAGCAGCATTCACTGTTCTTATACTGCAGTCACCTCCAGAGCAGCATTCACTGTTCTTATACTGCAGTCACTCTAGAGCAGCATTCACTGTTCTTATACTGCAGTCACCTCTAGAGCAGCATTCATCGTTCTTATACTGCAGTCACTCTAGAGCAGCATTCACTGTTCTTATACTGCAGTCACCTCTAGAGCAGCATTCATCGTTCTTATACTGCAGTCACTCTAGAGCAGCATTCACTGTTCTTATACTGCAGTCACCTCCAGAGCAGCATTCACCGTTCTTATACTGCAGTCACTCTAGAGCAGCATTCACTGTTCTTATACTGCAGTCACTCTAGAGCAGCATTCACTGTTCTTATACTGCAGTCACTCTAGAGCAGCATTCGTCGTTCTTATACTGCAGTCACCTCCAGAGCAGCATTCACCGTTCTTATACTGCAGTCACCTCCAGAGCAGCATTCACCGTTCTTATACTGCAGTCACCTCCAGAGCAGCATTCACCGTTCTTATACTGCAGTCACTCTAGAGCAGCATTCACTGTTCTTATACTGCAGTCACTCTAGAGCAGCATTCACTGTTCTTATACTGCAGTCACTCTATAGCAGCATTCACCGTTCTTATACTGCAGTCACTCTAGAGCAGCATTCACTGTTCTTATACTGCAGTCACTCTAGAGCAGCATTCACTGTTCTTATACTGCAGTCACTCTAGAGCAGCATTCACCGTTCTTATACTGCAGTCACTCTAGAGCAGCATTCACTGTTCTTATACTGCAGTCACTCTAGAGCAGCATTCACTGTTCTTATACTGCAGTCACTCTAGAGCAGCATTCATCGTTCTTATACTGCAGTCACTCTAGAGCAGCATTCACTGTTCTTATACTGCAGTCACTCTAGAGCAGCATTCACTGTTCTTATACTGCAGTCACTCTAGAGCAGCATTCACTGTTCTTATACTGCAGTCACTCTAGAGCAGCATTCACTGTTCTTATACTGCAGTCACTCTAGAGCAGCATTCATCGTTCTTATACTGCAGTCACTCTAGAGCAGCATTCACTGTTCTTATACTGCAGTCACTCTAGAGCAGCATTCACTGTTCTTATACTGCAGTCACTCTAGAGCAGCATTCACTGTTCTTACACTACAGTCATCTCTAGAGCAGCATTCACTGTTCTTATACTGCAGTCACTCTAGAGCAGCATTCACCGTTCTTATACTGCAGTCACTCTAGAGCAGCATTCACTGTTCTTATACTGCATTCACTAGAGCAGCATTCACTGTTCTTATACTGCAGTCACTCTAGAGCAGCATTCACTGTTCTTATACTGCAGTCACCTCTAGAGCAGCATTCATCGTTCTTATACTGCAGTCACTCTAGAGCAGCATTCACCGTTCTTATACTGCAGTCACTCTAGAGCAGCATTCACCGTTCTTATACTGCAGTCACTCTAGAGCAGCATTCACTGTTCTTATACTGCAGTCACTCTAGAGCAGCATTCACTGTTCTTATACTGCAGTCACTCTAGAGCAGCATTCATCGTTCTTATACTGCAGTCACTCTAGAGCAGCATTCACTGTTCTTATACTGCAGTCACTCTAGAGCAGCATTCACTGTTCTTATACTGCAGTCACTCTAGAGCAGCATTCACTGTTCTTATACTGCAGTCACTCTAGAGCAGCATTCACTGTTCTTATACTGCAGTCACTCTAGAGCAGCATTCATCGTTCTTATACTGCAGTCACTCTAGAGCAGCATTCATCGTTCTTATACTGCAGTCACTCTAGAGCAGCATTCACTGTTCTTATACTGCAGTCACTCTAGAGCAGCATTCACTGTTCTTATACTGCAGTCACTCTAGAGCCAGGGTGGATTGATTTAAATCACGCCGATTTAAATCAACGATTTAAATCATGATTTAAATCAAATGATTTTTTTCTATTTAAATCAGATCGATTTAAATCGTGATTTTAATCATGATTTAAATCACTGATTTAAATCAAAAGATTTTTTTAATATAAATCACGATTAAAATCTAAAACTTTCAATCATTGTTCAATATAGGAAAGATCTATATCTTCGTACCGTATTAGCCAGTAGATAGAAAAATATTTAGACTTGAGAGTCCTCAGTGGTTGATACCTTTTAATGGCTAACTGAAAAGATGGTAACAATTTGCAAGCTTTCGAGACTACTCAGGTCTCTTCATCAGGCAAAGACTTTGCCTGATGAAGAGACCTGAGTAGTCTCGAAAGCTTGCAATTTGTTACCATCTTTTCAGTTAGCCATTAAAAGGTATCAACCACTGAGGACTCTCAAGTCTAAATATTTTTCAATCATTGTTCAATTATCTCCACACTTCTAGCTTGGTTTCACTTTCTGTAGCTTGGTTTCAGTTTCTTTTTCCATTCAGTTGACATGCCCAAACTTGTTGGATAGTCAGTCAGCAGTACTTGGCTGTAGTAACAATCAAACTTCAGAAGTGATCTGCGTGAGCCATGGCAGGTCGTAAGAGAGACCCTATTTGGGTTCATTTTGTTGAGATGCCAGCAGAGCTTGGAAAGAAAGGTGGGAGAGCAAAGTGCAAATACTGTCAAAAGGATATCCAAGGACTTATTTGCCGTTTGAAATCACATTATGAAAACTGCAACCAGAAGGGAAATGAAGATGTTGATAGTGATACAACTAATGTCAATGAACCCCACAGCTTGTTCTTCCAGCGAAGATAATAAATGTAGCTACTCAGCTACTGACTGCATCGGCTTCATCGGCAGGAGTAGAGAGATTGTTTTCTTCATTTGGTTTTGTGCACACAACAGTCCGAAACCGCTTAGGAACTGCTAAAGCAGGACAACTAGTTTTCCTATTAAAAGTCCTAAATAAACAGTAGGCTTAAAGGACTGATGTATTCACTGAAGATGTTTGCTTACTTCAAACGTTAGAGATAGGCTATTGTTAAAAAGTACTTACTCTCTGTAGTTCAATTCTGATTGTTTAATAGTGCAAATAAAAATTATTAGGTTTCATAATCATCAACTGTTTTAATATTTTTATTTGTGTAAAATAATTTGATTTGCAAAAAGACAAAGTTTTGCTTGTGTACAACTTGATTAAAAAATCCTATTTAATTCAAAAAAATCCGATTTAAATCAAAAAAATCCGATTTAAATCAAAAAAATCCGATTTTTTTGATTTTTTTAAAAAAATCATGATTTTTATCCACCCTGTCTAGAGCAGCATTCACTGTTCTTACACTACAGTCATCTCTAGAGCAGCATTCACTGTTCTTATACTGCAGTCACTCTAGAGCAGCATTCACTGTTCTTATACTGCATTCACTCTAGAGCAGCATTCACTGTTCTTATACTGCAGTCACTCTAGAGCAGCATTCACTGTTCTTATACTGCAGTCACCTCTAGAGCAGCATTCATCGTTCTTATACTGCAGTCACTCTAGAGCAGCATTCACTGTTCTTATACTGCAGTCACCTCCAGAGCAGCATTCACCGTTCTTATACTGCAGTCACTCTAGAGCAGCATTCACTGTTCTTATACTGCAGTCACCTCCAGAGCAGCATTCACTGTTCTTATACTGCAGTCACCTCTAGAGCAGCATTCATCGTTCTTATACTGCAGTCACTCTAGAGCAGCATTCACTGTTCTTATACTGCAGTCACCTCCAGAGCAGCATTCACCGTTCTTATACTGCAGTCACTCTAGAGCAGCATTCACCGTTCTTATACTGCAGTCACCTCCAGAGCAGCATTCACCGTTCTTACACTGCAGTCACCTCCAGAGCAGCATTCACCCTTCTTACACTGCAGTCACCTCCAGAGCAGCATTCACCGTTCTTATACTGCAGTCACCTCCAGAGCAGCATTCACTGTTCTTATACTGCAGTCACCTCCAGAGCAGCATTCACTGTTCTTATACTGCAGTCACCTCCAGAGCAGCATTCACTGTTCTTATACTCCAGTCACCTCCAGAGCAGCATTCACTGTTCTTATACTCCAGTCACCTCCAGAGCAGCATTCTGCATTCTTTTGGTCCAGTCGCACCTCCTGCTGCATAAACAATTATTAGGATTCATTCACCCTTCTAATGACTGGGTCATTTGTGGACTAACACATTGCTACCATAATGTTTTGCATCCTGCTGCATTGCATTATGGGAGTTGTATTACTTTCCACAGTGCAGTGGTGTGTAATATTAGGCACCAGCAGAGGGCAGCAGTGAGATCCTGTAGTCACAGCGCAGACCAAACCCTACAACCCCTTTTTGCAGCGCAACAGAGCGTGCTCAGCGCAGGCACTGCCTCCGTGAGGAGATCCCACAGGGATCAGAAGACGAGCAGTAGCCGCAGCTCTAGGTGTGACTGGAGTGTAAGCCACAGCTCAGAAATCAAGAAACACTGCATCGCATGAGAACGATCCCAAGTGCACAACTCTCATGTAATAATGGCGATCCGCAGGCGCGGAGACGGGGCAGCTCCTGTGCAAGGAGGTGGAATCTGTCAGCGAGCGCATGAAGACGAGGCCGTCCTCCATGAGTGAAGCCCAGCAGCTCTCCCGGGACATCGGGCTCCTGAGACACGTGAGTGGGGTGCGGGGGGCTGAGGCGAGCGCTGGGGGTCTGTTATCACCGATGTCACTGCGGCAGGATGCGCTGCCATTGTGGGGGAAATGTTCTTAAAGGGGACCTGTCTCCACATGTTTCATGTTGAACTGGACACAATGTGATGGCGGCTGCAGGGAAGAATAACAGTTGGTTTTATTTCACTTCTGCGTTCTGGAAATGTTAGTAATCAAAGTATTTGGCACCTAATGAGTTAACACCCAGGTAACTTTAGTTAACTCAGACGGTTTTCAGTAGGGGCGTGGCCTATTCTTTGCTGTATAACACTGACCAATCACAAGCAGGCAGCGACATAAAAGTGCACAAGGATGTGTCATATCATCAGGGTCACATGACCGGACTCCACAGGTTCTGACAGCAGGAGTGTGCAGCCTAAATAAGCACTGAAGATGCATCAAACAGAAGTGAGAAGCTGAGACAGCTGGTCAGTATTTCCTCACTTCTCTGCCGTGTCATGCTTGTTTTGGGCTTATTTATGCTGCACACTCCTGCTGGCAGGACCTGTGGAGTCCGGTCATGTGACCCTGATGACATCACAGGTCCTTGTGCACTTCTATGTTGCTGCCTGCTTATGATTGGTCAGTGTCATACAGGGAGTAGAAGGCCCCACCCCTACTGAAAACTATCTGATAACACCCACTTGCACCTAACTTTAGTTAACTCATTAGCTGCTCAATACATGATTGCTAAAATCGCGGTAACAGACGCAAAATTAAAAATAATGTATCACCTCTGCAGCCGCTGTTACGTCTGTTCTGCTTAACATGAAGAATTTGGTGACCGCTCGTCTGTGAAGGGGCTGTCCGGTGTGCAGTCACTCTGCAGACTAATGACTCCCCAGCGCAGGCACTCTGTGAGGATTGGCCAGTTTCAGACCCGGGACCGGAGGGTCTGTATGTGTTTTATACATGCTGCTGGGCCGTGGGCGTGGCCTCGCCCGCCATGCAATTGTATAGCGCTGAGTCCACGCCCCCACCAGTGACGCCGCTGGCCAGTGGGCGTGTCTGACTAGAGGGCGTGGCCTCGATCCATACCGCACTACCCTTTTAACAAGTAACCGTTGTTTTACTTATGAGTGAGAACGTTCTAGAAGACTCGGGGTGTCAGATTCTCACCAGTTCAGGATCTCTGCCTGCTGTGTCGCTCACACATCTGTCGCCCGTTATAAGTGGCGAGAGCCGCGGAAAACACCAAAAACTTGTAGGTTTTTGTGTAAAAATGTCGCCGTATAAGATTGAGCCCTCGGCTGCTGCAGAAAAGTGTGAGGAGCCGAGAAGTATCGGACGCACCAGTCTGGAACCCGTGGTGATGAGGATGGTTCTGTGGCTCAGCGGGGAGCGCATTCCTTTATTTTATCCCTTTCTGGACCCGGCTAATTTCTGTTTTTGTACTTTTTTTTTCTCCTCTTCCTCCAAGAGTCGTGAGTTTGTCTCTATCACCACATGAGGCTCGATGTTTGTGGGACACGACACCATTCACATTACGAGATAATGCCGTGAACCCCGCCCACAGCAGTGATTGGCAGCTTCCTGTATCACCCCACCCACAGCAGTGTTTGGCAGCTTCCTGTATCACCCCGCCCACAGCAGTGATTGGCAGCTTCCTGTATCACCCCCCCCACAGCAGTGATTGGCAGCTTCCTGTATCACCCCACCCACAGCAGTGATTGGCAGCTTCCTGTATCACCCCGCCCACAGCAGTGATTGGCAGCTTCCTGTATCACCCCGCCCACAGCAGTGATTGGCAGCTTCCTGTATCACCCCGCCCACAGCAGTGATTGGCAGCTTCCTGTATCACCCCGCCCACACCAGTGATTGGCAGCTTTGTGTATCACCCCGCCCACACCAGTGATTGGCAGCTTTGTGTATCACCCCGGCCACACCAGTGATTGGCAGCTTCCTGTATCACCCCACCCACAGCAGTGATTGTCAGCTTCCTGTATCACCCCACCCACAGCAGTGATTGTCAGCTTCCTGTATCACCTCGCCCACACCAGTGATTGGCAGCTTTGTGTATCACCCCGCCCACAACAGTGATTGGCAGCTTCCTGTATCACCCCGCCCACACCAGTGATTGGCAGCTTCCTGTATCACCCCACCCACAGCAGTGATTGGCAGCTTCGTGTATCACCCCGCCCACACCAGTGATTGGCAGCTTCCTGTATCACCCCGCCTACACCAGTGATTGGCAGCTTCCTGTATCACCCCGCCCACAGCAGTGATTGGCAGCTTTGTGTATCACCCCGCCCACACCAGTGATTGGCAGCGGACCGGGCGGTGGACAGAGGCCCGTCAGTGCTGCCGCCGGGCAGTGGACAGAGACCTCAGGTCTTGACGTTCCACAGAGCATCCACCGGACTCCAGACTGATTTTTCTAAAAACTCTCAGCACAGGAGATCTCTAGAGAAGATAAAGAGGAGGATATTTCTGGAGAATTGTGATTCCAGACTAGATACATTAGTGTAAAACAAACTGTACCGCTGTATGACATTATACTGAAGAAGCCGAGTAGCCAGACGTGAACACTGGAAGGTGTTTATACAAAATGTATCATTTATTAAACACTATAAAAAATAAACAATAATAATAATAATTTTATTTCTATAGCGCCGACATATTCCGCAGCGCTGTACATTATAGAGGGGACTTGTACAGACAATAGACATTACAGCATAACAATAATCACAGATCAGAGTAGATATCAAGAGGAATGAGGGCCCTGCTGCTCGCAGCTACAATCTATGAGGAGAAGGGGAGACACGGAAGGTGGATGGTAACAATGGCTTTCATTGTTCGGACCAGCCATAGTGTAAGAATCGGGTGTACATGTAATGCTGCATGAACCGGTTATCAGCCAGAATATGTAACAGTACAGACACAGAGGAGTATTAAATGCATAAAACGGGTGAAAACATGATACGAGGAACCTGATTATGGTAAAAAAAAATTGTGAATGGGCCACACAGGGATAGTTAGGTTAATGCGTTGAGGCGGTATGCCAGTCTGAACAAATGCATTTTAGGGCACGCTGAAAACTGTGGGGATTGGGGATTAATCGTATTAACCTGGATAGTGCATTCCAAACAATTGCCGCAGCACGTGAGAAGTCTTGGAGACGGGAGTGGGAGGTTCTGATTATTGAGGATGTTAACCTCAGGTCATTAGCAGAACGGAGGGCACGGGTAGGGTGGTAGGCTGAGACGAGGGAGGAGATGTAGGGTGGTGCTGAGCCATGGAGTGCTTTGTGAGTGAGGGTAATAAGTTTATACTGGATTCTGGAGTGGATGGGTAACCAGTGTAATGACTGGCTCAAGGTAAAGACATCGGTATAACGATTGGTGAGGAATATGATCCTGGCTGCAGCATTCAGGACGGATTGGAGAGGGGAGAGTTTGGTAAGAGGGAGACTTATTAGTAGAGAGTTACAATAGTCCAGACGAGAAAGAATAAGAGAAACAGTAAGAGTTTTTGCAAAGTCGAAAGTAAGAAAAAGTCGAATTCTAGAGATGTTTTTGAGGTGGAGATAAGAGCGAGCCAGTGATTGGATGTCGGGGGTGAATGAAAGCTCGGAATCAAGTATGACCCCAAGACAGCAGGCATGTTGCTGGGGAGTAATGGTGGAGCCACACACGGAGATGGCAATGTCGGGCAAAGGTAGGTTAGTAGAGGGAGGAAACACGAGGAGTTCAGTTTTTGACAGGTTCAGTTTCAGATAGAGGGAGGACATGATGTTGGAGACAGCGGAAAGACAATCACTGGTGTTTTCTAAAAAGGCAGGCGTGATATCAGGAAAAGTGAAAAATTGGATGTCATCAGCATAGAGATGGTACTGGAAACCAAATCTACTGATTGTTTGTCCAATAGGGGCAGTATACAAAGAGAAGAGGAGGGGGCCTAGGACTGATCCTTGAGGAACCCCAACAGTAAGGGGAAGATGAGAGGAGGAGGAACCAGCAAAAGATACAGTGAAGGAACGGTCAGAGAGATAGGAGGAGACCCAGGAGAGGACGGTGTCCTTGAGGCCGATGGAGCGGAGCATAGTGAGGAGGAGCTGATGGTCCACAGTGTTGAATGCTGCGGAGAGAGCCGGGAGAATTAGCATGGAGTAGTGACCATTAGATTTAGCTGTTAGAAGATCATTAGAGACTTTAGTGAGGGCAGTTTCAGTAGAGTGTAAAGAGCGGGAAACCAGATTGAAGAGGGTCGAGAAAAGAGTTATCTGAGAGATAGCGGATAAAACAGGTGTGGACCAGGCGTTCCAGGAGTTTAGATATGAAGGGAAGATTAGAGACAGGTCTATAGTTAGCGGCAACGTTTTGGTCGAGGGACGGTTTTTTAAGTAATGGATGTATGATGGCGTGTTTAAATGAAGAGGGAAAGATACCGGAAGAGAGAGAGAGGTTGAATATTTTTGTTAGGTGAGAGGTGACAGCAGGGGAAAGGGACTGGAGGAGATGTGAGGGAATAGGGTCACTGGTGTAAGTAGTAGGGTGAGAAGATGCAAGGAGCCTGATTACTTCTTCTGTGACTGGATCAAAATCAGAGAGTGAGCTGGATGCAGTGGAGGAGGGAGGACAGTGCATGGTGTGAGGGGATTGGGAGATAATTTCTTGTCGGATGTGGACAATTTTTTCTTTGAAGTAATTGGCCAGATCGTCAGCATGGAGATCCGTGGTTGGAGCCTGCACTTTTGGGTTCAGTAGGGAGTGAAAAGTGTCAAAGAGACGTTTGGGGTTATTGGATAGTGAGGTGATGAGGGTGTTGAAATAGGTTTGGTTGGAGAGGTGAAGGGCAGAGTTGTATGTTTTAAGCATGAACTTATAATGGATGAAATCTTCGGGTAGATTAGATTTCCTCCACAGACGTTCGGTGCACCTGGAGCACCGCTGCAGGAAACGTGTTTGCAGCGTGTGCCACGGTTGTCGGTGTCGTATTGTTCTATGTATAGGAGGTGCAGTTTCATCCAGGGCACTTTGCAGGGTTTCGCTGTAATGCTTCAGTGCAGAATCTGGACATGAGAGGGAACAGATAGGGGCCAACGATGACTGCAAGTTCTTCATAAGTTTCTGGGTGTTAATGGCTTGTATATTTCTATAAGTGTGGAAAGTCGGGGTGACCTGAGCAGAATGGCAGTTCCTGATAGAGAATGAAAGAAGGTTGTGGTCAGAGAGAGGAGTTTGTGAAATCATCCACTGAGCAAAGCCAGGAGAAGACCAAATCGAGTGAGTTTCCATCTTCATGCGTAGGAGAGGTAGTATGCTGCGAGAGGCCGAAAGAGGAGGTTAGAGATAAAAGGTGAGACGAAGATGGGGAGAGGGGAAGAGCAGTGGGGATGCTGAAATCTCCCATGATGAGGGTGGGGATGTCACAGGAGAGAAAATGTGGAAGCCAGGTGGCACATTGATCAAGGAACTGATGACAAGGACCGGGAGGACGATACACCACCGCCACTCGCATGGAGAAGGGGATGAAGAGTCTGACAGCATGGACCTCAAAAGAAGGGAAGACAAGTGAGGGTACTTGAGGGATAACCTGAAAGGTACATTTGGGTGATAAGAGCAGATCAACGCCTCCACCTGCTCTGTTTGATCTTGGGGTATGAGAGAAGTGTAGTCCACCATATGAGAGAGCAGCAGCGGTGGTGTCTGACTGCTGGATCCAGGTTTCAGTAAGAGCTAGAAGATTAAGAGAATTTGAAAGGAAGAAGTCATGGATGAAGGAGAGTTTATTACACACTGAGGGAGAATTCCAAAGGGCACATTTGGAAGAGACAGAAGGCATGCAGGGAATATTAATAAGATTACAGGGGTTTCTGAGTGTAGCAGTTGGGAGGTTTGACTTACTATACATGAGGGCCGGGGTTTGGAGCGATATCTCCTGCGACTAGAAGAAGGAGGATGGGAAAAAGTGAGCAGATGGTTAAGTGATTTGTGAAAGCGTCTCTTATGTTGGACGGTGGGACTGAGTGGATCTGTGCAGTTTAGCAATGTGAAAAGAGCGTGAGTGCTATACATAGGAGAGGAAAGGACAGAGGGGCCGATATGGATGGAGTGTAAAGAGTTAATGCAAGGGTGGTGGATGTGAGTGAATGCAGCAGCCAGGATATAAATTATACACATGCATATGCTGAATATTTATTGGAATCCAAATGTACTGATAATCTGTTTGTTTAAATGTCTTACCTGTCTCCTGCCATGATTAACTGCAGGGCACTTTGAAAAAATGTACTTAGCATAAAATGTACATAAATCCTCCCTACATAAATGCTCCCCAAAGCTATATCTGAATATATAAGAGGCTTCCTCTTAGATCTATCACTGATTTTACTCGTTAGCAATCAATCAACTAAGTTAAGATATTAGGAGACAATAAATGTAGAGACAAATAAAGTAGTGTGCAGGCCTACATGAATCATAAACCTCTTTGAACGAGTGACATGCCCTTACAGCTTAAGGGACAAGCAGAGTAAGATGAATGAACTAGATATCCCCACATGCTGCATGACACACATACAGATACACTGTTGCTGTAAAGATCGGAATATAGAAGTAGGGAACCACATAATCCTATCTCTGCTGTGCAACTTACTGGTCTGAGTTAAGTAACCCGGTCTGTCCTGCATCCCTCTGCCCCGACGCACGTTTCGTCCACACTTCCTCAGGGGACATGTCAGGGAGGAGGGACACCGGACCTTTAAAGTAATGATGTGGCAATGGTGGGATGAATGCCAGTGTTACGTGAGCGACGGAGATTGCTGGGAGTATTACACGGCGCACTGTCATCTGGCCACTCCCTGGATGTGACTCGTCACCCCCGGTGCTTTTCCCGCTGTGCGGCCACATATTCATATACCGGGTTTGTACCTTATAGCATTCCTGTTCATTTTTTTATTTATGTTGTGTCGTGATACAGTTTGATGTACAATCGTCTTGGTGACACTGTGATATGGATCACCGATCCTCCATCTAATGGACACGTTTGTGACAGCAAACAAAGTTCTAGAAAATTAGAGGGAGGTGAAATACAAAGTATCTGCCGCTCAGGACACCGATCACAGTGGTCCTGGATCCTGGGAAGACGCGATCTTGGTCCTGTTACCAGTGGAGGCGCCCAGGTGGATGCACATCCCCAAAATGTGCACCTTTGACTTGCCCCAGGAGAAAGCTCCTACTTTATTTACATAAATGATATAACGTAACAAATACCCTGCAGTGCGGACCCCTAATGATGGTTTGTTTGCTTTTTCAGAGTGTTGACAGCGCCCCCATGCCACAGTGGCAGAGGAAGGAACTGCAAACATCACTCAAGTTTTTGCTGAGATCTGCCAACACAGCCGTTCGCAAGGTGGAAGAACAACAGGTGAGGACAGCGGCCGGATTATCAGTTCCTATTTATAGTCTGCACTATTACCCACAGCTGCAGAACAGTGAGTGCAGCTCTGGAGTATAATACAAGATGTAACTCAGGATCAGTAATGTAATGTATGTACACAGTGACTGCACCAGCAGAATAGTGAGTGCAGCTCTGGAGTATAATACAGGATGTAACTCAGGATCAGTAATGTAATGTATGTACACAGTGACTGCACCAGCAGAATAGTGAGTGCAGCTCTGGAGTATAATACAGGATGTAACTCAGGATCAGTAATGTACTGTATGTACACAGTGACTGCACCAGCAGAATAGTGAGTGCAGCTCTGGAGTATAATACAGGATGTAACTCAGGGTCAGTAATGTAATGTATGTACACAGTGACTGCACCAGCAGAATAGTGAGTGCAGCTCTGGAGAATAATACAGGATGTAACTCAGGATCAGTAATGTAATGTATGTACACAGTGACTGCACCAGCAGAATAGTGAGTGCAGCTCTGGAGGATAATACAGGATGTAACTCAGGATCAGTGATGTAATGTAATGTACACAGTGACTGCACCAGCAGAATAGTGAGTGCAGCTCTGGAGTATAATACAGGATGTAACTCAGGATCAGTAATGTAATGTATGTACACAGTGACTGCACCAGCAGAATAGTGAGTGCAGCTCTGGAGTATAATACAGGATGTAACTCAGGATCAGTAATGTAATGTATGTACACAGTGACTGCACCAGCAGAATAGTGAGTGCAGCTCTGGAGTATAATACAGGATGTAACTCAGGATCAGTAATGTAATGTATGTACACAGTGACTGCACCAGCAGAATAGTGAGTGCAGCTCTGGAGTATAATACAGGATGTAACTCAGGATCAGTAATGTAATGTATGTACACAGTGACTGCACCAGCAGAATAGTGAGTGCAGCTCTGGAGTATAATACAGGATGTAACTCAGGATCAGTAATGTAATGTATGTACACAGTGACTGCACCAGCAGAATAGTGAGTGCAGCTCTGGAGTATAATACAGGATGTAACTCAGGATCAGTAATGTAATGTATGTACACAGTGACTGCACCAGCAGAATAGTGAGTGCAGCTCTGGAGAATAATACAGGATGTAACTCAGGATCAGTAATGTAATGTATGTACACAGTGACTGCACCAGCAGAATAGTGAGTGCAGCTCTGGAGGATAATACAGGATGTAACTCAGGATCAGTAATGTAATGTATGTACACAGTGACTGCACCAGCAGAATAGTGAGTGCAGCTCTGGAGTATAATACAGGATGTAACTCAGGATCAGTGATGTAATGTATGTACACAGTGACTGCACCAGCAGAATAGTGAGTGCAGCTCTGGAGTATAATACAGGATGTAACTCAGGATCAGTGATGTAATGTATGTACACAGTGACTGCACCAGCAGAATAGTGAGTGCAGCTCTGGGGTATAATACAGGATGTAACTCAGGATCAGTAATGTAATGTATGTACACAGTGACTGCACCAGCAGAATAGTGAGTGCAGCTCTGGAGTATAATACAGGATGTAACTCAGGATCAGTAATGTAATGTATGTACACAGTGACTGCACCAGCAGAATAGTGAGTGCAGCTCTGGGGTATAATACAGGATGTAACTCAGGATCAGTAATGTAATGTATGTACACAGTGACTGCACCAGCAGAATAGTGAGTGCAGCTCTGGAGTACAACACAGGATGTAACTCAGGATCAGTAATGTAATGTATGTACACAGTGACTGCATCAGCAGAATAGTGAGTGCAGCTCTGGAGTATAATCCAGGCTGTAACTCAGGATCAGTAATGTATGTACACAGTGACTGCACCAGCAGAATAGTGAGTGCAGCTCTGGAGTATAATACAGGATGTAACTCAGGATCAGTAATGTAATGTATGTACACAGTGACTGCACCAGCAGAATAGTGAGTGCAGCTCTGGGTAATGTCATGTAGCTGTATATTGTGATCGTGTAGTTTAGATACATTACGATGGTAGACGCGTCTTTCCTGTATTTATTCCTTGTCTCAGGCTATGGCGATGGTTCCAAGTCTCTTGGAGAAGTTCTCCCCCCATCAGTCCCTCTTCGTGGCGTCCGTGTGTGTGGAGTCTCCTGTGGTGAGTAGTTGTCAGGAGCGGCCATATTGGTTGTCACTGCCCTCTCCTGGCAGAATACAGAGACCCATGAGCCGTACCATAGCGGTGTAATCTTCGGCGTCTCTGGCAGGTGCTGGTGAAGTTGGTGAACCAAATGTGTGACCGGCGTCCGTCCTCCGCCGTGATGCTGCTGTGCAGACAGAGCTCTGGGGCCGTGCTGTGCGCCTGTCAGGTCCCGAAGGTGAGCGCCGCCTGCCGGGATGAGCTGGGTCATTACCGCCGTCTCGCTGCCCGGCTGTCAGTGAAGGCAGAAGCGACATTGCGCCGTCAGGGAGCAGCACCATCTGAAGGGTCACAGAATGGCGGTAAATCACATGTAGCAATTATACAGAAAGCTAAGGCAAGGCTGCTGCACGTTCCTGCCCTGATACACTGTAACAGACCAACAGTCCAGTGGAGATAGATTTGTGCTGCTGTTTGACTGATCCATTGTAACAAACCTTCAGCGGTGTGAGCCGGACAGGTAAGGTGGTCAGCAGCGAGTACAAACTAGAATGACCATTCACTGACCGCAAGCAGAAATCCAGATACCTATATGCGACATGCAGGCCCGGGCTCTCGCTCCTGCTCTGGGGGTCTCATGCTGTCCCTTTCTTCTTCAGGGCTCCGTCGCTCATCTCTCTGCTCTTGATTGGGCCGCCGCCGTGTGCTCAGCAATAAAGGGCAAAGCATATGGCGGCGTGGACGTGGCTAGCGGGAGTGGGACCAGCGAGACCCTGGATGACGTCCTGCAGGCCGCCGTGCACTATGTACAGATGAAGCAACAGGAAAATTCATGACCGTCTTCCAGAAGATTCCAGCAGTGGACCGGAACCCTCATCCGTTAGTGACCCCGGGTGTGAGGGGCAAGACCACGTGTGGACCTGCTCTGTCCAGCGGTCAGACTTCATATTGGCTCTGTGAGCTGATGCTGAAACTGCAGTCACCTTCAGAGCTGAAATCACTATTCTGCTGTTGCGTTCTATATTTTACTCTAGTACCGACCAGAGCTGCATTCATAATTCTGCTGTCACTTAATGTCACATCCACAATCTTTCTTATCTCCCATTAACTTCAGGTTGCAGGAATTTGCACGACTGCGCTGAGGTCTTAGTTATGTCAGGGTGCTCTGCGCTTTTGGGGAGTAGCAGAATTATAAATGCAGCTGTGGATGGACAAGAACAACTATGAACCCCAGAATTGGTGCAGAATGTTTTCGTATCTCCTTCATGGACTGTTATGTAATATTCAGTAGAGGAGCTACGTGTCACATTGCCACGACAGCTCTGCTGTGCCTGGGGGCAGCTGAGGACCGGACGCAGCGACGTGCACCCCGTGCGGATGAGGATTCGCTGTCACTGACGACAGGTCCGTTCATCTAGGAACACGGCCATAGCCGAGGCCTCAACGGTGGCTGCTCTGCAGAGGTCGGGCTCATGGAGGGTAGGACCCCAGTCTGGGACGCGCTCCTGTCGACCACAGGGTCCGGTGTCTGTGCGCTGCTCTCCTATGGAGAAGATGCAAATAAATGCCTGCGCTATATGCAGAGTATTGTGTTATCTGGTTATTGGTGTACTGTACCTTTAAGGTGAGCCCGCTGGTCATGCTGAAGGTGACCATGGATTGTGCTGCTTTACTGGGGTCCAGCTGCACGGGGGGAAGGTGGAAAGATTTCAGTGGAGTGTCCTCCACCTTGAATGAAGCCAAACGTTTCCTGAGCATCTGCTGCACCCGGAGCACTGCAGAGATAGAGCAGCCCCCCGTATAATATGGACAGCGACCCCCAATGTGATGTGTATGACGGGTCACAGAGAGCAGCCTCCTATATACTTGGGGTTACAGAGTATTCCAGACAGCCGCTCCACGTGATGATGTATGGGGCACTGTGCAGAGGCATAAAATCATCTCAAATACCAAGTACACCCTCTTTCAACTCTGGGTTTAACAGGACACAAAAAAAAACATCTGGGCCTTTAAACAATCTTAAAATAAAAAATATTTATAAGTGTAATGCTCAGGAAAATTTAAAGAAAACCAAGAGCAGGGGCAGCACGGTGGCTCAGTGGATAGCACTGCAGCCTTGCAGCGCTGGAGTCCTGGGTTCGAATCCCACCTAGGACAACATCTGCAAGGAGTTTGTATGTTCTCCCCGTGTTTGTGTGGGTTTCCTCCGGGTTCTCCGGTTTCCTCCCACACTCCAAAAACATACTGATAGGGAATCTAGATTGTGAGCCCCATCGGGGACAGCGACGAGAATGTGTGCAAAACTGTAAAGCGCTGCAGAATATGTTAGCGCTATATAAAAATAAAGATTATTATTATTATTAAGAGCTGCAGCTCAGACTCTAAAGGACGTTGTATGTTAAGCTTGTGACTGCACAGTTAGACAGCGTGAACGATTATGGCTTGTGTGGAAGGTTTCCAAAGAAATGAGCATGGCGACGCGGCTAAAGATTTATCTGAAACAACCACAAGACTTCAGGAGCAATGTGTGTTTGGACAGAGGAGACCGAAGTGTAAATGTTCGGCCTGAACACCGAGCCCGGCATGTCAGCACAGACACATGGTAGCCGCTGTCGGCACCGTGGTGGGGGATGGTTGGGCTTGTTTTACACTACAGACCCCGGGCACTCGCCGTGTCGCCATGAACGCCTCTGTATGACGCCATATTCTACAGTCACATGTGCGGCCATCTGTCCAAAAGCTAACGCTCAGTCAAAACTGGTGACATAAGCAGACAGTGATCCCGAGCTGCAAATGGCTGAAGAAGAGACGGATCCAGACCTTGGCTCTACAGAAATGCTGTGCGGGACGTCGAGGGATCTGTGCGGGACGTCGAGGGATCTGTGCGGGACGTCGAGGGATGTGTGCGGGACGTCGGGGATCTGTGCGGGACGTCGGGGATCTGTGCGGGACGTCAGGGGATCTGTGCGGGACGTCAGGGGATCTGTGCGGGACGTCGAGGGATGTGTGCGGGACGTCGGGGATCTGTGCGGGACGTCGGGGGATCTGTGCGGGACGTCAGGGGATCTGTGCGGGACGTCGAGGGATCTCTGCGGGACGTCGAGGGATGTGTGCGGGACGTCGGGGATCTGTGCGGGACGTCGGGGGATCTGCGGGACGTCGGGGGATCTGTGCGGGACGTCGAGGGATGTGTGCGGGACGTCGAGGGATGTGTGCGGGACGTCGAGGGATGTGTGCGGGACGTCGAGGGATGTGTGCGGGACGTCGAGGGATCTCTGCGGGACGTCGAGGGATCTCTGCGGGACGTCGAGGGATTTGTGCGGGACGTCGGGGGATCTCTGCGGGACGTCGGGGGATCTCTGCGGGACGTCGGGGGATCTCTGCGGGACGTCGGGGGATCTGCGAGATGTCGAGGGATCTGTGCGGGACGTTGGGGGATCTCTGCGGGACGTCGGGGGATCTCTGCGGGAAGTCGAGAGATCTGTGCGGGACGTCGAGGGATTTGTGCGGGACGTCGGGGGATCTCTGCGGGACGTCGGGGGATCTCTGCGGGACGTCGGGGGATCTGTGTGAGATGTCGAGGGATCTGTGTGGGACGTCGGGGGATCTCTGCGGGATGTCGGGGGATCTGTGCGGGACGTCGGGGGATCTGTGCGAGATGTCGAGGGATCTGTGCGGGACGTTGGGGGATCTCTGCGGGATGTCGGGGGATCTGTGCGAGATGTCGAGGGATCTGTGCGGGACGTCGGGGGATCTGTGCGAGATGTCGAGGGATCTCTGCGGGATGTCGGGGGATCTGTGCGGGACGTCGGGGGATCTGTGCGAGATGTCGAGGGATCTGTGCGGGACGTTGGGGGATCTCTGCGGGACGTCGGGGGATCTCTGCGGGATGTCGAGGGATCTCTGCGGGACGTCGAGGGATTTGTGCGGGACGTCGGGGGATCTCTGCGGGACGTCGGGAGATCTCTGCGGGATGTCAGGGGATCTGTGCGAGATGTCGAGGGATCTGTGCGGGACGTTGGGGGATCTCTGCGGGACGTCGGGGGATCTCTGCGGGAAGTCGAGGGATCTGTGCGGGACGTCGGGGGATCTCCGGGACGTCGGGGGGATCTCTGCGGGATGTCGGGGGATCTCTGCGGGACGTCGAGGGATTTGTGCGGGACGTCGGGGGATCTCTGCGGGACGTCGGGGGATCTCTGCGGGATGTCGGGGGATCTGTGAGATGTCGAGGGATCTGTGCGGGACGTCGGGGGATCTCTGCAGGATGTCGGGGGATCTCTGTTGGACGTCGGGGGATCTCTGCGGCATGTCGGGGGATCTCTGCGGGATGTCGGATCTGTGCGGGACGTCGGGGGATCTGTGCGAGATGTCGAGGGATCTGTGCGGGACGTCGAGGGATCTCTGCGGGACGTCGGGAGATCTGTGTGAGATGTCAAGGGATCTGTGCGGGATGTCGGGGATCTCTGCGGGATGTCGGGGGATCTCTGCGGGACGTCGGGGGATCTCTGCGGGATGTCGGGGATCTCTGCGGGACGTCGAGGGATCTCTGCGGGACGTCGGGAGATCTGTGTGAGATGTCGAGGGATCTGTGCGGGATGTCGGGGATCTCTGCGGGATGTCGGGGGATCTCTGCGGGACGTCGGGGGATCTGTGCGAGATGTCGAGGGATCTGTGCAGGACGTCGAGGGATCTGAGCGGGACGTCGGGGGATCTGTGCGGGACGTCGGGGGATCTGTGCGGGACATCGGGGGATCTGTGCGAGATGTCGAGGGATCGGTGCGGGACTGCGAGGGATCTGCAGAAATGGAACGTCCCCAAACTAATGAACGGAAGCAACGCTGTACAGGGAGCGATCACAACCGTCCACACAGTGGCCAGAGACTGACAGTCATACAGGAAATCATTACTGGGCATCAGATCTGCAACAGGAGCTTCTACACGGCAGTGACGCAGGGGGTGTACTTAATTATTCACACACAGAATCTGCATTTTGGCCTCCTTTTTGGTAAATAAATAATGACCCGATGTCATCTGTCGTGTGATACCAGAGAATTCAGAGGGTGTACTTACTTTCATCATGATTGTAGATGTAATATAGAGAGCAGCCCCTATGTGATTTGTATGGAGGGGAATACAGTTGTGCTCAAAAGTTTACACACCCCGGCAGAATTTTTGCTTTCTTGGCCTTTTTCAGAGAATATGAATGATAACACCAAACCTTTTCCTCCACTCATGGTTAGTGGTTGGGTGAAGCCATTTACTGTCACTACTGTGTTTTCTCTTTTGAACACAACTGTATAGAGAGCGGCCTCTATGTGATGTGTATGGGGGAGTAATATAGAGAGTGGCCTCTATGTGATGTGTATGGGGGAGTAATATAGAGAGCGGCCTCTATGTGATGTGTATGGGGGGAGTAATATAGAGAGCGGCCTCTATGTGATGTGTATGGGGGGAGTAATATAGAGAGTGGCCTCTATGTGATGTGTATGGGGGAGTAATATAGAGAGCGGCCTCTATGTGATTTGTATGGGGGAGTAATATAGAGAGCGGCCTCTATGTGATGTGTATGGGGGGAGTAATATAGAGAGCGGCCTCTATGTGATGTGTATGGGGGAGTAATATAGAGAGCGGCCTCTATGTGATGTGTATGGGGGGAGTAATATAGAGAGTGGCCTCTATGTGATGTGTATGGGGGAGTAATATAGAGAGCGGCCTCTATGTGATTTGTATGGGGGAGTAATATAGAGAGCGGCCTCTATGTGATGTGTATGGGGGGAGTAATATAGAGAGCGGCCTCTATGTGATGTGTATGGGGGAGTAATATAGAGAGCGGCCTCTATGTGATGTGTATGGGGGGAGTAATATAGAGAGTGGCCTCTATGTGATGTGTATGGGGGAGTAATATAGAGCGGCCTCTATGTGATTTGTATGGGGGAGTAATATAGAGAGCG
>JARQOD010000005.1:546411549-546461893 GCA_033576555.1 Oophaga sylvatica
ACAGTCACTTATCCTCCTGTAATATCTGATTATTCTACAGTCACTTATCCTCCTGTAATACCTGATTATTCTACAGTCACTTATCCTCCTGTAATATCTGATTATTCTACAGTCACTTATCCTCCTGTAATACCTGATTATTCTACAGTCACTTATCCTCCTGTAATATCTGATTATTCTACAGTCACTTATCCTCCTGTAATATCTGATTATTCTACAGTCACTTATCCTCCTGTAATACCTGATTATTCTACAGTCACTTATCCTCCTGTAATATCTGATTATTCTACAGTCACTTATCCTCCTGTAATATCTGATTATTCTACAGTCACTTATCCTCCTGTAATACCTGATTATTCTACAGTCACTTATCCTCCTGTAATATCTGATTATTCTACAGTCACTTATCCTCCTGTAATATCTGATTATTCTACAGTCACTTATCCTCCTGTAATACCTGATTATTCTACAGTCACTTATCCTCCTGTAATATCTGATTATTCTACAGTCACTTATCCTCCTGAATATCTGATTATTCTACAGTCACTTATCCTCCTGTAACATCTGATTATTCTACAGTCACTTATCCTCCTGTAACATCTGATTATTCTACAGTCACTTATCCTCCTGTAACATCTGATTATTCTACAGTCACATATCCTCCTGTAATATCTGATTATTCTACAGTCACTTATCCTCCTGTAACATCTGATTATTCTACAGTCACTTATCCTCCTGTAACATCTGATTATTCTACAGTCACTTATCCTCCTGTAATATCTGATTATTCTACAGTCACTTATCCTCCTGTAATATCTGATTATTCTACAGTCACTTATCCTCCTGTAATATCTGATTATTCTACAGTCACTTATCCTCCTGTAATATCTGATTATTCTACAGTCACTTATCCTCCTGTAATATCTGATTATTCTACAGTCACTTATCCTCCTGTAATACCTGATTATTCTACAGTCACTTATCCTCCTGTAATATCTGATTATTCTACAGTCACTTATCCTCCTGTAATATCTGATTATTCTACAGTCACTTATCCTCCTGTAATATCTGATTATTCTACAGTCACTTATCCTCCTGTAATATCTGATTATTCTACAGTCACTTATCCTCCTGTAATATCTGATTATTCTAAAGCCATTGTTCATATTCCTGTTTTTAGTAAAAGACTATTTTATTTTACTCAATTATATACACATTCAGCACATTGCTTCATTCTGTTTTTCACAAATATTTGGGCTTTTCAGCATTTGCCAAAAAGCTGTTAAACAAATAGTCAAAGAGCTACTAACACTGATCACATGCAGCGTTTCATCCGACCTCTTCTCCCCGATCACCATCAATATCATGGAGACGACACAGAAGAGGTTTCTCAGGATACAAGTTTGATACATAAACAGGGAGGAGCGGAGCTAGTCCTTCTACAATATGTAGATTAGCAAAAAGAATGAGTTTGTGAAAATTGGCTATTTGCAGAATTAAGATCTGTTATCAAAAGACTTATGATGAAAAAGACAAAGGATAAAGATCTTTACTGATGATTGAAGGTGCAGAAAAACATCCACTGAGTAATTTTTCTAGAAAGTGAAGATCTGCATAGCTCCACCCCTCTAGAAGATGAGATGGTTTGGAGCGAGGTGAGCAGCTCACTACAGTATAGAAATCAATGGACTGGAGAGAGCTGTCTGGGATGTTAAGAGTTAATCCCTTTCGTGGGGTGTAATTACTGCTCACTCCAAGGTCTGGAGGCCAATGAGCTGTAAGGCCGGTGTCTCGCTTGTGAGTGTGATGCCAGAAACTCGCAGTTGGTCCCTGCCCTGTCGGATTTCCGTATATATGGCCTGGAGCCTTTTCAAGTTTTCATATCCCACAGTGGCCTCCTCTGTTCCTTTTCCATTATCTTCCTTAAGGTTTGAGAAAGACCCATTGCAGGGTCGAAACGTTACCTCTACACGTTTTTTATGCTGTGGTGTTTTCAAATAAAACTTTTTTCACTTGCATTGAAAGATTGTTTGAGTGCGGCTGTTTTTCCAATTACATGAGTATCTGGCCTAGTTCCAGGTTCAGCCTGAAACTATTCGTTACTACAGAGTGCACGCCTTTTTCTACTATATTGTCTTTCAATTAAGCTTTTATCTTTTACAACTCATTTCAATAAAACTCGACATCCAGACCCTGGAGTGAGCAGTAATTACACCCCATGAGGGGGGTTAGCTCTTAACATCCCAGACAGCTCTCTCCAGTCCATTGATTTCTATACTGTAATGAGCTGGTCACCTCGCTCCAAACCATCTCATCTTCTAGAGAAAGTGGAGCTATGCAGTGCCTTGTAGTGCCCCACTGGAAACACTCTTCCATTTGGATGTGCAACCATTTATCACCACTCTTTGATTATGATCAATGAGCCAGTTCTGAATCCCCTTAAAGCCTGGGTCTCACATAGCGATAAACCAGCGATCCCGACAACGATATGCACTTGTGAGTATCGCTGGTGTATCGCTACATGATCGCTGCTGAGCTGCCAAACTGATGCAGGGCGCTGGTATCCAAGGTACACAGCGGGTTTCTAGGCGCTGCGCGGTGCCTGGAAACCCGCTGTGTACCTTGGTTACCAGCGGATCGCTGGTCTCCCGCCTGTCACACGCAGCGATGCGTGCCTGTCAGCGGGAGACCAGTGATCAAAAAAATGTCCAGGACATTCAGCGACGATCAGCGATACCCGGCAGGGGGCCGGACGCTGAATGTCACACACAGCGATATCGCTGGTGAGCTCGGTGCTGCGTCACAAAACTAGTCACTCAGCAGATCGCTGTGTGAGACGGGGGCTTAACCATAGCCTTGTTAATCCTATACTTTGTCATTTTCTTAGTAAGGATAGTATGAGATACCTTATCAAATGCTTTGCTGAAGTCGACATACTGAGGGCGGAGTTCATTATTAAGCTTCTTGTTGCTGGATGATAATCTAATAATATATAATGGATAACACAAAATAACAAAAGGTGAGATAAGACTCGAGAACATTGGCCTAAACTACAATACTAGTTTGTGTATAACATTTCACCTCCCATTGACCTCCGGCTGCTGCTTCAGGCTTTTGGTGGGTCTGAGTTGGCTTCATACAGTCTGATAAGAACGTTACACTAAGAGCCTCATGTTCACTTATATTGTATATAGATTTTTGCACAGAGGCATTAGATCGACGTATGATCTTTGGGGGAGCTGTTCATGAACCTTTTTCAGCCTTTTTATACCAGATCTTCTATGAAATCTTTTTCTTAGACATTATTCTACAATCATTAATCTTTCAATAACAACGAAATATCACAGATAAAACTCAGCATCAGACACTAAGCTAAAACTGAAGAACTTCAACTACAATAAAGCAAATTCTCTTTCTTTTCGTCACAAATATTTGAGCTTTTTAGCACTTGCCAAAAAGCTGCTAAACAATTAATAAAATAGTTGTAAACAATTTTTTTCACATGGAGTGTTTTATCCGACCTCCCGTCCCCTCCCCTCCCACCATTAATATCATGTAGAGAGCATAAAACAGGTTTAGGCAAGAAGATTGATACATGTATTTACATAAACAGGAAGGGGCCCCTTAGATGTAAACATATTCTCAAGTTCTAAAACTCTGGTTAACTCTTAACATCCCAGACAGATTTCTCCAGTCCATTAATTTCTATGAAGCAGTGAGCTGCTCACCTCCCTCCTTTCAGTCTC
This sequence comes from Oophaga sylvatica, assembly GCA_033576555.1. Lineage (NCBI taxonomy): Eukaryota > Metazoa > Chordata > Amphibia > Anura > Dendrobatidae > Oophaga > Oophaga sylvatica. The sequence continues at coordinate 546,415,296 of JARQOD010000005.1, forward strand.
ATCTTCAAGAAGGGGGTGGAGCTATGCAAATCTTCATGTTTCCAGACTAACTTCATAATGTTTTTCTGTAGCTTTGATTATCAGTGAAGAACTTCATTCTTTGTTTTCCTCAACAAAGGTCTTTGATAACAGATCTTCATTCTGTAAATAGCCAATATTTACAAACTTGTATCCTGCCTAAACCTCTTCTGTGTCGTCTCCATGATATTGATGGTGATCGGGGAGAAGAGGTCGGATGAAACGCTCCATGTGATCAGTGTTTATAGCTCTTTTACTATTTGTTTAACAGCTTTTTGGCAAATGCTGAAAAGCCCAAATGTTTGTGAAAAACAGAAAAAAATACATTAAGTCTCATCTCCATCAAGTAGAATAAAGCTTTATAGGATTCTTATGCTATATATTGTACACATTTATCAGAATGCAGTCATTAAACAGAGCCTTTGTGGTTTTTACACAGAGGCATTAGATCGACGTATGATCTTTTGGGGGAGCTGTTCATGCTCCTTTTCTTTTCCAATAATTTTATTCAAATTTTCAAGGACGGGAAGGGAAACAATAGGGAAAGAGGGAGATAGAAGGAAAGTGAAAGGAAAAAGCAGGAAAGGGGGTGAAGGAGGAAACAATGTTCATGCTCCTTTTCAGCCTTTTGATATCAGATCTTCTTTGAAATCTTTTTCTTAGGCTACTTTCACACTTGCGTTTTTTTGCGCTGCGTTTCGAGCGCACATGAAGCGCATTAAAAAAACGCATGCAAACGCTTGTAAACGCTGCAATATTTAGTCGCATCAGCATGCGCATTTCGACAAAAAAACGCAGTGTTTGTCTGCGATTTCATGCGTTTTTGCATGCGTTTGCGTTTTTTTTGGTGCATGCGTTTTCTATTTGTCACATTATCATCTCTGCCTCCATCATCTCTGCCTCCATCAGCTGTCTCCATCATCTCTGCCTCCATCATCTCTGCCTCCATCAGCTGTCTCCATCATCTCTGCCTCCATCAGCTGCCTCCATCATCTCTGCCTCCATCATCTCTGCCTCCATCATCTCTGCCTCCATCATCTCTGCCTCCATCATCTCTGGCTCTATCATCTCTGGCTCTATCATCTCTGTCTCTATCATCTCTGGCTCTATCATCTCTGGCTCTATCATCTCTGACTCCATCATCTCTGACTCCATCATCTCTGGCTCCATCATCTCTGGCTCCATTATTTACAGAAAAAATGCGTGCGTGCAAAAGCGCTGACGAGCGCAAAGCCATGCGCACGCCAGCGCCCCCATAGACTGCAATGTTATTTTTTGCGCATAGCATGCGCACACGTGCGCATGCGTTTTTTTAAAACAGTTGGGCGGAAAAAAAAAATGCAACATGTAGCGTCTGGCGCGTATGGGCGCACACCGGGAAAATGCGCAGCGCACGACAAACGCACATGAAAGCGTGCAAGCGCTAGACCCTGCGCCCGCCATGTTAAAGATAGAGGAACATTGCACATGCGTCCGATAGCGCAAGATGCGCTGCGCAAAAAAACGCAAGTGTGAAAGTAGCCATAGACATTATTCTACAATCATTAATCTTTCTATAACAATGAAATGTCACAGATAAAACTCAACATCAGATGATAAACTAAGACACAAGAACTTCAGCTTCAATAAAAAAACAAACAAATTGACAGCAGATAGAAATTGCTAACTTGCTTATTTTCATGCTTATTTTGTGAAAAATAGAAAGGAAGTAATATCTATAAATGAAACTTATGTTTACATATCTTAGAGTTTTGTCTGATTCTGAGTATCATCTGTGAGTCTTGGTCTCTCCTTAGCCTTCTGACTAAGCACAAGTCTTCTGATTGAGCTTGGATTTTTAAGAATTGCAGGAAAAGCCTCTGAGATCAGCAATCAGGGAGGAAGATCTGGTTTTCAAAAACTTTGATGGAAAAAAACATGACTGAAGCGCGAGAAAATCTCAACTGAGTAATTTGCCAAGCAAACGCTATAGATTAAAATTTGCATAGCTCCACCCCTTCTAGAAAAGCAGATGCCAGAAACTTCAATGTGCAACCATTTATCACCACTCTAAGAGTGCGATCACTGAGCCACTTATGAATCCACCTAACCGTAGCCTCGTAATCCCATAATTGGTCATTTCTTCTATACGAATAGTAAGAGATACTTTATCAAAAGCTTTAAAGAAGTCGAGATATACTCTATCTACCACATTTCCCTGATCCACGCAGTCAACAATTCCATCAAGAACAAATATGAAGCTTCATTATAGTGAATAAAACTGAGACTCAGCACACTCATTCTATTTTTCACAAACATTTCAGCTTTTCAGGCTTTGCCAAAAACCCGTTAAACAAACAGTAAAAGCATTATAAACGCAGAAGATATTGAGTGTTTCATCCAACCTCCCCTCCCCGATCACCATCAACATCATGGAGACGACACAGAAGAGGTTTAGCCTGGAGAATACAAGAATGATACATGTACTTACATAAACAGGAAGGGGCGGAGCCTATTCTACTACAATTTGTAGATTGTCAGAAAGGGGTAGGAAGGATGAGTTTATGAATATTGGCCAGTTGCATAAAGAAGATCTGTCATCAGAAGACCTTTGTTGAGGAAAACAAAAATGAAGTTCTTCACTGATGATCAAAGGTACAGAAAAACATGCATTATGGAGTTTGTCTAGAAAAATGAAGATTTGCATAGCTCCACCCCTTCTTGAAGATGAGACTGAAAGGAGGGAGGTGAGCAGCTCACTGCTTCATAGAAATTAATGGACTGGAGATATCTGCCTGGGATGTTAAGAGTTAACCCAGAGTTTTAGAACTTGAGAATACCCTATATATCTAAAATGTTTACATATAAGGGGCCCCTTCCTGTTTATGTAAATATATGTATCAATCTTCCTGCCTAAACCGGTTTTATGTTGTCTCCATGATATTGATGGTGGGAGGGGAGAGGAGGTCAGATGAAGCGCTGAATATGAAATCAAGTGTTTATTAATATTTTTTTTATTAATTGTTTTGCAGCTTTTTGGCAAGTGCTGAAGAGCTCAAATATTTGTGAATAAAAGAAAAGTTTTTTTTTTTTAATTGAAGCTGAAGTTCTTGTGTCTTAGCTTATTATCTGATGCTGAGTTTTATCTGTGACATTTCATTGTTATAGAAAGATTAATGATTGTAGAATAATGTCTAAGAAAAAGATTTCAAAGAAGATCTGATATCAAAAGGCTGAAAAGGAGCATGAACAGCTCCCCCAAAGATCATATGTCGATCTAATGCCTCTGTGCAAAAACCACACTGGCTCTGTTTAATGACTGCATTCTGATAAATGTGTACAATATATAGCATAAGAATCCTATAAAGCTTTATTCTCCTTGATGGAGATGAGACTTAGTACATTTTTTTCTGTTTTTCACAAATATTTGGGCTTTTAAGCATTTGCCAAAAAGCTGTTAAACAAATAGTAAAAGAGCTATAAACACTGATCGCATGGATCGTTTCATCCGACCTCTTCTCCCCGATCACCATCAATATCATGGAGACGACACAGAAGTGGTTTAGGCAGGATACAAGTTTGTAAATATTGGCTATTTACAGAATGAAGATCTGTTATCAAAAGACCTTTGTTAAGGAAAACAAAGGATGGAGTTCTTCACTGATAATCAAAGCTACAGAAAAACATAATAAAGTTAGTCTGGAAACATGAAGATTTGCATAGCTCCACCCCCTTCTTGAAGATGAGACTGAAAGGAGGGAGGTGAGCATCTCACTGCTTCATAGAAATCAATGGACTGGAGAAATCTGTCTGGGATGTTAAGAGTTAACCCAGAGTTTTAGAACTTGAGAATACCCTTTATATGTAAAATGTTTACATATAAGGGGCCCCTTCCTGTTTATGTAAATACATGTATCAATCTTCCTGCCTAAACCTGTTTTATGCTCTCTACATGATATTAATGGTGGGAGGGGAGGGGACGGGAGGTCAGATAAAACGCTCCATGTGAAAAAAATTGTTTACAACTATTTTATTAATTGTTTAGCAGCTTTTTGGCAAGTGCTACAAAGCTCAAATATTTGTGAAGAAAAGAAAGAGAATTTGTTTTATTGTGGTTGAAGTTCTTGTGTCTTAGCTTATCACCTGATGCTGAGTTTTATCTGTGATATTTCGTTGTTATTGAAAGATTAATGATTGTAGAATAATGTCTAAGAAAAAGATTTCAAAGAAGATCTGATATCAAAAGTGTGATGAGTGCTGTGCTGGAATTGCTGTCCTCATCTTTTTTTTTTGTACTGCGGAAAGCCCACAAAGCAAAGCCCCTCCTTCTCTCTGCAGCTCTCATACTTCTCACCAACCCCCCCAGCCTGCACTCAGGCAGTGTAATGTGAGCTGCCAGTGCTGGAAGTTTTCCCGCTTCACCGCAGGGGTCCCCCATTGTCAGCACATGTGCTGCTCCTACACTAGCAGCCATTTTGGAGACTGCATTCTGTTTTGGTTAATAACACGGTGGGAGCGTCCGCTAGAAACACGAAAGTACTGTTGTGAAACATGCGCCTGACAGGCAACGGTCCCGTGGTACTGGTAAACCCGTAACTCCAACAGAGCCCGAGAAATGGAATTCTCGGATGCCCTATAAACTAGCCCACCCGCGTGTGGGCTCATTTGAACCGTCATTTCAAAGTAAGATCATTGATAGGTCTGCCATTCTTCTGCGAGGTTCTCAGGATGAGTTATGCTCCTGATAATCTTTCAGAACTCCAACCATACCTTTCAGCAAGAGGAGGACCCTGGTAACTCCACCCCGTTTATGATGTCACGGCCACAGGTCTATAAGGTAGGGGCCAGGTATTCTGGCTCAGATCTGCCCTGGACACCAGACTTATAGCAGCTCTGTGATGCATTGTGATGTCTCCCCTCCCCCGACCGCATGGCTTGCCTACTATGATCTAAGAACTGTAAGTTGATCTTCCTTATGTTAACCCCTTTTATTTTCTAATTGTCTTGTACATAACTATATTGCCTCAGCTTGTTACATCTTTTTATATTGTATAAGCACTGCCTGTCTTTTTAGGAATAAACCTATAAATTTATTAGTTTGTTTCTCCTGCTCTATAAACGAATTTGCACGTGCCTGAAGCACTACGCTACTGTTTTGGGGTTGCTACGGACCCTCTTGATAAATTGTTCATCAAAAGCCGTAGCTGGTGGCAGCTAAAAGGAAGGGGTGTAAAGTGTTAATCTATTGGGTGACGCTGGCAGTGACGGAGCGGGGTTTATAAGGGTACTGCCTGGCTGCAGCCAGGAGTAATTATAATTCCCTCACTGCAGCGTGCCCAATAGCCAGCACACATCCAAGTGACCCGTCTGGCGACCAATTATCCTAGGTGCAGTTCCCTGACTGACCTGAGGGTAAGGGGGGCGCCAGAGAGCTGCAAGTTCCTAAGTGGAAGTGGGATAATTAAAAGTCCCTGCAGTTTACCGGGTCGGACGGCAGCAGCCGTCGTGTGTGTGCGCGTTTTCGTCACATTTGCGGCACGGAGGGATCACAGGCCGTGATACCCCGGGCTACCGTGTGGCGGACCGTGTGCCCGTTTCATCACAAAAAGGCTGAAAAGGAGCATGAACATTGTTTCCTCCTTCACCCCCTTTACTGCTTTTTCCTTTCCCTTCCTTATTCCCTATTGTTTCCCTTCCCGTCCTTGAAAATTTGAATAAAATTATTGGAAAAGAAAAGGAGCATGAACAGCTCCCCCAAAAGATCATATGTCGATCTAATGCCTCTGTGCAAAAAACCACAAAACCATACTGGCTCTGTTTAATGACTGCATTCTGATAAATGTGTACAATATAAAACATAAGAATCCTATAAGGCTTTATTATATTCAATAGAGATGAGATTTAATATATTTTTTTCTGTTTTTCACAAATATTTGGGCTTTTCAGCATTTGCCAAAAAGCTGTTAAACAAATAGTAAAACAGCTACTAACACTGATCACATGCAGCGATTCATCCGACCTCTTCTCCCCGATCACCATCAATATCATGGAGACGACACAGAAGAGGTTTAGGCAGGATGCAAGTTTGATACATGTATTTGCATAAACAGGGAGGAGGCAGAGCTAATCCTACTACAATATGTAGATTAGTAAAAAGAATGATTTTATAAATATTGGATATTTACACAATGAAGATCTGTTATCAAAAGACCTATGTTGAGGAAAACAAAGTATAAAGATCTTTACTAATGATCAAAGGTACAGAAAAACATCCATTGAGGAATTTTTCTAGACAGTGAAGATCTGCATAGCGCCACCCCTCTAGAAGGTGAGATGGTTTGGAGCGAGGTGAGCAGCTCACTACAGTATAGAAATCAATGGAATGGGGAGAGCTGTCTGGGATGTTAAGAGTTAACCCACAGTTTTAGAACTGGAGAATACCCTTTACATGTAAAGTGTTTACATATAAGGGGCCCCTTCCTGTTTATGTAAATATATGTATCAATCTTCCTGCCTAAACCGGTTTTATGTTGTCTCCATGATATTGATGGTGGTAGGGGAGCGGAGGTCAGATGAAACGCTGTATGTGAAATAAAGTGTTTATAACTTTTTTTTTTATTAATTATTTTGCAGCTTTTTGGCAAGTGCTATAAAGCTCAAATATTTATGAACAAAGGAAAAGTAATTTGTTTTATTGTAGCAGAAGTTCTTGCGTCTTAGCTTATTATCTGATGCTGAGTTTTATCTGTGATATTTCATTGTTATAGAAAGATTAATGATTGTAGAATAATGTCTAAGAAAAAGATTTCAAAGATCTGATATCAAAAGGCTGAAAAGGAGCATGAACAGCTCCCCCAAAGATCATACGTCGATCTAATGCCTCTTTGCAAAAACCACACAGGCTCTGTTTAATGACTGCATTCTGATAAATGTGTACAATATATAGCATAAGAATCCTATAAGGCTTTATTCTATTTGATGGAGATGAGACTTTGTATATTTCTTTCTGTTTTTCACAAATATTTGGGCTTTTCAGCATTTGCCAAAAAGCTGTTAAACAAATAGTAAAAGAGCTATAAACACTGATCACATGGAGCGTTTCATCTGACCTCTTCTCCCCGATCACCATCAATATCATGGAGACGACACAGAAGTGGTTTAGGCAGGATACAAGTTTGTAAATATTGGCTATTTACAGAATGAAGATCTGTTATCAAAAGACCTTTGTTGAGGAAAACAAAGGATGAAGTTCTTCACTGATAATCAAAGCTACAGAAAAACATTGTAAAGTTAGTCTGGAAACATAAAGATTTGCATAGCTCCACCCCATTCTTGAAGATGAGACTGAAAGGAGGGAGGTGAGCATCTCACTGCTTCATAGAAATCAATGGACTGGAGAAATCTGTCTGGGATGTTAAGAGTTAACCCAGAGTTTTAGAACTTGAGAATACCCGTTATATGTAAAATATACATATAAGAGGCCCCTTCCTGTTTGTGTAAATACATGTATCAATCTTCCTGCCTAAACCGGTTTTATGTTGTCTACATGACATTGATGGTGGGACGGGAGGTCGGATAAAACGCTCCATGTGGAAAAAATTGTTTACAACTATTTTATTAATTGTTTAGCAGCTTTTTGTTTTATTGTAGTTGAAGTTCTTGTGTTTTAGCTTATCATCTGATGCTGAGTTTTATCTGTGATATTTCGTTGTTTTAGAAAGATTAATGATTGTAGAATAATGTCTAAGAAAAAGATTTCATAGAAGATCTGGTATAAAAAGGCTGAAAAGGTTCATGAACAGCTCCCCCAAAGATCATACGTCGATCTAATGCCTCTGTGCAAAAATCTATATACAGTATAAGTGAACATGAGGCTCTTAGTGTAACGTTCTTATCAGACTGTATGAAGCCGCTGCCGTGCCACGGTGAACTGCTCAGTGGCTCCTAACTTTTGCTGCCATAAAGGAGTGGTGTCGTCCACTAACCACCGCTGCAGCGACAATGCACCAGCAGGGTGGGGGCCTGGAGCTTCACAGCGCACATGCCGCAAGACTGAGTCCCCAAGACTCAAGACCGCATCGCCCCACAAGCACAAAACCACAGCAACAATGGCCGCCACACAGCACCAGACATACAATCCTGCATTTCTCCCTGATAAACACCATTCTATTAGTCACTGCCCATTGTTCAAGATTATCTAGATCCTTCTGAATCCTTTCTCTGTCGTCTCTAGTGTTAGCTATCCCCTAGCTTTGCATAAGCCCCCGTCTCACACAGCGATCTCAATGAGTGACTAGTTTTGTGACGCAGCAGCAATCTCCCCTGCATAATCGCTGTGTGTGACATTCAGCGACGATCAGCCCCCCTGCTGGGTATCGCTGATCATCGCTGAATTCCTGGACAGTTTTTTTGATCGCTGGTCTCCCGTGGACAGGCAGGCATCGCTGCTGTGACAGGCGGGAGACCAGCGATCCGCTGGTAACTGAGGTACACAGTGGGTTTCCAGACGCGGGCTGTGCCTAAAACCCGATGTGTACCTTGGATACCAGCGGAGCAAAAGCACTGACACTCGGCTCCCGCTGAGAGAATCATCAGATGCCAGACGCTAATGGACCCCGACCTCAGGTAACTATGGCCCAGGTTCTCTCTCTTTGGACAGATCTTGTAGACATGTAGGGGGTCTTCTTCAGGATGGCTGTTGGTGCCATGGCCTGTGATCAGACAAACCCTGAAGGTATCCTCCTCACAGTCCTTCTTCTTGTACCATTTCTTACAACATTTCCTACAATTAGTCCATATGATCTTTATGACCGCTCTGGCCCCAATAGTTGGCACCATTCTGTGAGCCGGACCCCAGAGAAAGCTGCTCGCAGTCACTGAACGGCTCCCACTGTCCGTTCAGGTGGAAGGACCCTTGAAGAAAGAAGCAGTTGCAGCCGCGGCCCTGTGTGGGCCATTCTTGCTTCTTCCAGTAATTCTACAGCCTTTGGGGGTATTTACTAATTACCAGCCATTTCCCATACGGCGGGGGAGCTATGCAGATTCCCGCTCTGGTTTTGCTTTGTTGAATTAATAACTGGAGTTCTTTGTTGAGCTTCAGTCGCGATCATTGAAGATCTTCATCAATTATCCTTTTCAACAAAGTTCTTGTTGCTGGATGATAATCTAATAATATATAATGGATAATACAAAATAACAAAAGGTGAGATAAGACTCGAGAACATTGGCCTAAACTACAATACTAGTTTGTGTATAACATTTCTCCTCCCATTGACCTCCGGCTGCTGCTTCAGGCTTTTGGTGGTCTGGGTCGGGGATAAGGTTGGGGCTGTGGCCTCTTCTGACTCTTCCTTTCTTCTGCAGCCACTTTCCAGAAGGGGGTGGAGCTATGCAAATATTTATCTTTGTTGCAACTTCATTAGTGGAGGATTTTGTGGACTTTGGTCCTAGATACAAATCTCCTTACACATTATTCTACAGTCACTTATCCTCCTGTAACATCTGATTATTCTACAGTCACTTATCCTCCTGTAACATCTGATTATTCTACAGTCACTTATCCTCCTGTAAATCTGATTATTCTACAGTCACTTATCCTCCTGTAACATCTGATTATTCTACAGTCACTTATCCTCCTGTAACATCTGATTATTCTACAGTCACTTATCCTCCTGTAATATCTGATTATTCTACAGTCACTTATCCTCCTGTAATATCTGATTATTCTACAGTCACTTATCCTCCTGTAATATCTGATTATTCTACAGTCACTTATCCTCCTGTAACATCTGATTATTCTACAGTCACTTATCCTCCTGTAAATCTGATTATTCTACAGTCACTTATCCTCCTGTAATATCTGATTATTCTACAGTCACTTATCCTCCTGTAATATCTGATTATTCTACAGTCACTTATCCTCCTGTAATATCTGATTATTCTACAGTCACTTATCCTCCTGTAATATCTGATTATTCTACAGTCACTTATCCTCCTGTAATATCTGATTATTCTACAGTCACTTATCCTCCTGTAATCATCTGATTATTCTACAGTCACTTATCCTCCTGTAATATCTGATTATTCTACAGTCACTTATCCTCCTGTAACATCTGATTATTCTACAGTCACTTATCCTCCTGTAATATCTGATTATTCTACAGTCACTTATCCTCCTGTAATATCTGATTATTCTACAGTCACTTATCCTCCTGTAAATCTGATTATTCTACAGTCACTTATCCTCCTGTAATATCTGATTATTCTACAGTCACTTATCCTCCTGTAATATCTGATTATTCTACAGTCACTTATCCTCCTGTAATATCTGATTATTCTACAGTCACTTATCCTCCTGTAAATCTGATTATTCTACAGTCACTTATCCTCCTGTAACATCTGATTATTCTACAGTCACTTATCCTCCTGTAATATCTGATTATTCTACAGTCACTTATCCTCCTGTAATATCTGATTATTCTACAGTCACTTATCCTCCTGTAATATCTGATTATTCTACAGTCACTTATCCTCCTGTAATATCTGATTATTCTACAGTCACTTATCCTCCTGTAACATCTGATTATTCTACAGTCACTTATCCTCCTGTAACATCTGATTATTCTACAGTCACTTATCCTCCTGTAATATCTGATTATTCTACAGTCACTTATCCTCCTGTAATATCTGATTATTCTACAGTCACTTATCCTCCTGTAATATCTGATTATTCTACAGTCACTTATCCTCCTGTAATATCTGATTATTCTACAGTCACTTATCCTCCTGTAACATCTGATTATTCTACAGTCACTTATCCTCCTGTAATATCTGATTATTCTACAGTCACTTATCCTCCTGTAACATCTGATTATTCTACAGTCACTTATCCTCCTGTAATATCTGATTATTCTACAGTCACTTATCCTCCTGTAATATCTGATTATTCTACAGTCACTTATCCTCCTGTAAATCTGATTATTCTACAGTCACTTATCCTCCTGTAATATCTGATTATTCTACAGTCACTTATCCTCCTGTAATATCTGATTATTCTACAGTCACTTATCCTCCTGTAATATCTGATTATTCTACAGTCACTTATCCTCCTGTAATATCTGATTATTCTACAGTCACTTATCCTCCTGTAATATCTGATTATTCTACAGTCACTTATCCTCCTGTAATACCTGATTATTCTACAGTCACTTATCTCTTAATCTGATTATTCTAAGTCACTTATTCCTACTGTTATTCATTATCTACTTATATCTGATATCACAGACTTATCCTCCTTCATTATTCTACAGTACTTATCCTTGTAATCTGATTTTCTCACTTATTCTTATTTATTAAGTCTATCTTTCCTCCTTAATATCTGTTATTCTCAGTCACTATCCTCCTGTAACATCTGATTATCTACAGTCACTTATCCCCTGTAATTTATTATCTATTTCCCTGTAATATCTGATTATTCTGTCACTTATCCATTCTTATTATTTTCATCACTTATCCTCCTTATATATTATTCATTATCCTCCTTAATACTATTATTCATCATATCTCCTTATTATCTGATTATTCTCAGTCACTTTCCCTGTATATTATTTTACAGTCTTATCCCTGTAATATCTGTTATTCTACAGTCACTTATCCTCCTGTAATATTATTATTCACTTCTTATCCTCCTGTAATATCTGATTATTTCAGTCACTTATCCCTGTAATTGATTATTCTACATACTTATCCTCCGTAATTCTGATTTTCTACAGTCACTTATCCTCCTTAATCTTATTCTAATATATCTGATTTATTTACTCACTTATCCTCCTGTAATTTTATTTTACTTATCTCCTTAATACTGATTATTCTACAGTCACTTTCCTCCTGTATATCTTATTATCTCGTCATTGTATTACCTCCTGTAATATCTGATTATTCTACAGTCACTTATCCTCCTGTAATTATTATTCATCAATCTCTTAATTTATTTCACCTTTCTTTAATATTATATTATTCCTCCTTACTCTGTTATATTATATTTATCTGTAATTGATATTCTATCATTATCTCCTTATTCTGATTTTTACAGTCACTTATCCTCCTGTAATTGATTATTCTACAGTCACTTTCCTCCTGTAAATCTGATTTTACAGTCCTATCCTCCTGTATATCTGATTATTCTACGCACTTATCCTCCGTAATCTGATTATTCTATCATTATCCTCCTGTACTTATATTCTATCGATACTTATTTCTACATTATCTTTAATCTATTCGTATATCTTTATCATTATCCCATCATTTTTACATTATTTCTGTATTTATCTCCGTAATATCTTAATATTATCTCTTATTATCTATTCTTATCTCCTGTACTCTATATTAATCATTATCCTCTTAATTTGATTATTCTACATCACTTATCCTCCTATATCTGATTATTCTACAGTATTATCCTCTGTAATCTGATTATTTCAGTCCTTATCTCCTGTAATCTGATATTACAGTCTTATCCTCTGTAATATTGATTATTCTACAGTCTTATCCTCCTGTAACTGATTATTCTACAGTCACTTATCCCTTTACTTTTATTCTACAGTCCTTATCTCTGTAATATGATTATTCTACAGTCACTTCCCTGTAATATTGATTATTCTACAGTCACTTATCCTCGTAAAATTTTATACCTAATCTGATTATTCTACAGTCACTTTCCCCTGTAAATCTGATTTTTCAGTCACTTATCTCTGTAAATCTGATTATTCACAGTCCTTATCCTCTGTAATATCTGATTATTACTACCACTTATATTTAATTTCCTATCTTTATTTACTTCTCTTAATTGATTATTCTACAGTACTTATCCCGTAATCTGATTATTCTCGTATATCTCTGAACTCATTATTCTACAGTCACTTATCTCCTATCTGATTATTCTATACTATCTCCTTACTATTATTCTACATCTTATCCCTGTAATGATTTTTAGTATTATCTCCTAACATCTTATTCTACAGCACTTATCCTGTAATTGATTATTACGTCATATCCTCCTTAATATCTGATTATTTCATCACTTACCTCCTAATTGATATTTACAGTACTTATCTCCGTATGATATCTCATTATTCTATCTTATTCTATATTATTTGTATATCTCTATTTTTCAGTATTATCTCCTAATTGATTATTCTACAGTCATTATCCCGTATATCTGATTATTCAGTCACTTATCTCCTGTAACTATTATTCACAGTCACTTATCTCCTGTATCTGATTATTTACAGTCACTTATCCTCCTGTAATACTGATTATTCTACAGTCACTTATCCTCTGTAACATCTATTATTCTACATACTTATCTCTGTAATCTGATTATTCTACATCACTTATCCTCCTGTAACATCTATTATTCTACAGTCACTTATCTCCGTAATATCTGTTATTCTACAGTCACTTATCCTCCTGTAAATCTGATTATTCTACAGTCACTTTCCTCCTGTAATATCTGATTATTCTACAGTCATTATCCTCCTGTAATACTGATTATTCTACAGTCACTTATCCTCCTTTATCTGATTATTCTACAGTCATTATCTCCTGTAATATCTGATTATTCTACAGTCACTTATCCTCCTGTAAATCTGATTATTCTACAGTCACTTATCCTCCTGTAAATCTGATTATTCTACAGTCACTTATCTCCTGTAAATCTGATTATTTACAGTCACTTATCCTCCTGTAATATTGATTATCTACAGTCACTTATCCTCTGTAATCTGATTATTCTACGTCACTTATCCTCCTGTAATATCTGATTATTCTACAGTCACTTATCCTCCTGTAATATCTGATTATTTACAGTCACTTATCTCCTGTAAATCTGATTATTCTACGTCACTTATCTCTTAAATTGATTATTCTACAGTCACTTATCCTCCTGTAACTGATTATTCTACAGTCACTTATCCTCTGTAAATCTGATTATTCTACGTCACTTATCCTCCTGTAATATCTGATTATTCTACAGTCACTTATCCTCTGTAATATTGATTATTACGTCACTTATCCTCTGTAATCTGATTATTCTACAGTCATTATCCTCCTGTAAATCTGATATTCTACAGTCACTACCTCCTGTAAATGATTATTTACAGTCACTTATCTCCTGTAATATCTGATTATTCTACAGTCACTTATCCTCCTGTAATATGATTATTCTACAGTCACTTATCTCTGTAATACTGATTATTCTACAGTCACTTATCCTCCTGTAATCTGATATTTACAGTCACTATCTCTGTATATCTGATTATTCTACAGTCACTTATCTCCTGTAAATTGATTATTTACAGTCACTTATCCTCCTGTAAATCTATTATTCTACAGTCATTATCCTCTGTATATCTGATATTTACAGTCACTTATCCTCCTGTATATTGATTATTTACAGTCACTTATCTCCTGTAAATTGATTATTCTACAGTCATTATCCTCTGTAAATTGATTATTCTACAGTCACTTATCCCCTGAATATCTGATTATTCTACAGTCACTTATCCTCCTGTAATATCTGATTATTCTACAGTCACTTATCCTCCTGTAATATCTGATTATTCTACAGCATTGTTCTATTTTTATTTTTAGTAAAAGACTATTTCATTTTACTCAATATATGCACATTCAGCACATTGCTTCATTCTATTTTTCACAAATATTTGGGCTTTTCAGCATTTGCCAAAAAGCTGTTAAACAAATAGTCAAAGAGCTACTAACACTGATCACATGTACGATTCATCCGACCTCTTCTCCCCGATCACCATCAAATCATGGAGACGACACAGAAGAGGTTTCTCAGGATACAAGTTTGATACATAAACAGGGAGGAGGCGGAGCTAATCCTACAATATGTAGATTAGCAAAAAGAATGAGTTTGTGAAAATTGGCTATTTGCATAATTAAGATCTGTTATCAAAAGATAAGGAAGACAAAGGATAAAGATCTTTACTGATGATTAAAGGTACAGAAAAACATCCACTGAGGAATTTTTCTAGAAAGTGAAGATCTGCATAGCTCCACCCCCTCTAGAAGATGAGATGGTTTGGAGTGAAGTGAGCAGCTCACTACAGTATAAAATCAATGAACTGGAGAGAGCTGTCTGGGATGTTAAGAGTTAGCTCCTCTCATGGGGTGTAATTACTGCTCACTCCAAGGCCTGAAGGCCAATGAGCTGTAAGGCCGGTGTCTCGCTTGTGAGTATGATGCGAGAAACTCGCACGAGTTTCTTGCATCAACACCAGGCACTGCCACCGGCACTCAGACCGAGCGTACGGCTGCATGTATTTCTAAGCAGCCGTACGTTCCGGTTCGAGTGTCGGCGACAGTGCTGGGTTTTGATGCGAGAAACTCGTGCTAGTTTCTCGCATCACACTCACAAGTGTGACACCGGCCTAAAAGTTAAAGCTTAATTGAAAAACATTGACAGCAGATAGAAAAAGAAAGTCAATTGCTAACTTGCTTATTTTCATGCTTATTTTGTGAAAAATAGAAAGGAAGTAATAACTATGAATGAAACTTATGTTGATATATCTTAGAGTTTTGTCTGATTCTGAGTATCATCTGTGAGTCTTGGTCTCTCCTTAGTCTTCTGACTAAGCACAAGTCTTCTGATTGAGCTTTGATTTTTAAGAATTGCAGGAAAACCTCTGAGATCAGCAATCAGGGAGGAAGATCTGGTTATCAAAAACTTTGATGGAAAAAAACATGACTGAAGCGCAAGAAAATCTACCACATTTCCCTGATCCACGCAGTCAACAATTCCATCAAGAACAAATATGAAGCTTCATTATAGTGAATAAAACTGAGACTCAGCACACTCATTCTATTTTTCACAAACATTTCAACTTTTCAGGCTTTGACATTGAGTGTTTCATTCAACCTCCTCCCCGATCACCATCAACATCATGGAGACGACAAGAACAGGTTTAGCCTGGAGAATACAAGAATGATACATGTACTTACATAAACAGGAAGGGGCGAGCCTAATCTACAATTGTAGATTGTCAGAAAGGGGTAGGAAGGATGAGTTTATGAATATTGGCCAGTTGCATAAAGAAGATCTGTCATCAGAAGACCTTTGTTGAGGAAACAAAAATGAAGTTCTTCACTGATGATCAAAGGTACAGAAAAACATGCATTATGGAGTTTGTCTAGAAAAATGAAGATTTGCATAGCTCCACCCCTTCTTGAAGATAGACTGAAAGGAGAGAGGTAAGCAGCTCACTGCTCATAAAATTAATGGACTGGAGAAATCTGCCTGGGATGTTAAGAGTTAACCCAGAGTTTTAGAACTTGAGAATACCCTTATATATCTAAAATGTTTACATATAAGGGGCCCCTTCCTGTTAATGTAAATATGTATCAATCTTCCTGCCTAAACCGGTTTTATGTTGTCTCTGTATGACTGGCAGTATCATCACAGTTCCATGATATGATGTGGGAGGGGAGGTCAGATGAAACGCTGCATATGAAATCAAGTGTTTATTGCTATTTTTTTTTTAATTGTTTTGCAGCTTTTTGGCAAGTGCTGAAGAGATCAAATATTTGTGAACAAAAGAAATTTTTTTTTTTTTTTTTTTATTGAACTGAAGTTCTTGTGTCTTAGCTTATCATCTGATGTTGAGTTTTATCTGTGATATTTCATTGCTTATAGAAAGATTAATGATTGTAGAATGTCTAAAAAAAAAGATTTCAAAGAAGATCTGATATCAAAAGCTGAAAATGAGCATGAACAGCTCCCCCAAAGATCATACATCGATCTAATGCCTCTGCAAAAACCACAAAACCATACTGGCTCTGTTTAATGACTGCATTCTGATAAATGTTACAATATATAGCATAAGAATCCTATAAGGCTTTACTCTACTTGATGATATGAGACTTAATAGTAATTTTTTCTGTTTTTCACAAATATTTGGGCTTTTCAGCATTTGCCAAAAAGCTGTTAAACAAATAGTAAAAGAGCTACAAACACTGATCACATGGAGAGTTTCAACCGACCTCTTCTACCCGATCACCATCAATATCATGGAGACGACACAGAAGAGGTTTAGGCAGATCAAGTTTGATACATGTATTTGCATAAACAGGGAGGAGGCGGAGCTAATCCTACTACAATATGTAGATTAGTAAAAAGAATGATTTTGTAAATATTGGCTATTTACAGAATGAAGACCTGTTATCAAAAGACCTATGTTGAGGAAGACAAAGTATAAAGATCTTTACTGATTAGCATAGGTACAGAAAAACATCCATTGAGGAATTTTCCTAGACAGTGAAGATCTGCATAGCTCCACCCCCTCTAGAAGGTGAGATGGTTTGGAGCGAGGTGAGCAGCTCACTACAGTATAGAAATCAATGGAATGGGGAGAGCTGTCTGGGATGTTAAGAGTTAACCCAGAGTTTTAGAACTGGAGAATACCCTTTACATGTAAAGTGTTTACATATAAGGGGCCCCTTCCTGTTTATATAAATATATGTTTCAATCTTCCTGCTTTTTGTTGTCTCCATGATATTAATGGTGGTAGGGGAGGGGAGGTCAGATGAAACGCTGTATGTGAAATAAAGTGTTTATAGCGCTTTTTATTAATTGTTTTGCAGCTTTTTGGCAAGTGCTGTAAAGCTGAAATATTTGTGAACAAAGGAAAAGTAATTTGTTTCATTGTAGCTGAAGTTCTTGTGTCTTAGCTTATTACCTGATGTTGAGTTTTATCTGTGATATTTCATTGTGATAGAAAGATTAATGATTGTAAAATAATGTCTAAGAAAAAGATTTCAAAGAAGATCTGATATCAAAAGGTTCATGAACATCTCCCCCAAAGATCATACATCGATCTAATGCCTCTGTGCAAAAATCTATATACAGTATAAGTGAACATGAGGCTCTTAGTGTAACATTCTTATCAGACTGTATGAAGCCGCTGCCGTGCCACGGTGAACTGCTCAGTGGCTCCTAACTTTTGCTGCCATAAAGGAGTGGTGTCGTGCACTAACCACCGCTGCAGCGACAATGCACCAGCAGGGTGGGGGCCTGGTGCTTCACAGCGCACACGCTGCAAGACTGAGTCCCCAAGACTCAAGACCGCATCGCCCCACAAGCACAAAACCACAGCAACAATGGCTGCCACACAGCACCAGACATACAATCCTGCATTTCTCCCTGTTAAATACCATTCTATTAGTCACTGCCCATTGTTCAAGATTATCTAGATCCTTATGAATCCTTTGTCTTCTCTAGTGTTAGGGCCCCGTCACACATAACGAGATCACTAGAGAGATCGTTATTACGTCACGGTTTTGAGATCGATGGAGAGCCGTATCGTGATCGTTGGGGAGCTGTCAAACATGCAGAACTTCCCAACGATTTCGGCCGCCCCAGCGATCTAACTAATGATCTCGTTGGTCGTTGGGACACTTTCACACAGCAGCTATTTCAACGATCCACACCATGATAGGGGCTGTACTGTATCACCAATCATCTCCGATTGGTGGACGCTACTGCGTTCTGATTGGGCGGCAGGTTTAGAATAGAACCACGTTGTAGCAGTTCCGTCCCTTTGTTCCTAACAAGCGTTCTGGTTTCGCCACATGTAACACTGGGGCCAGGACACAGCCTTGTGGTCCCCACTTGTAACACTGGGGCCAGGACAGAGCCTTGTGATCCCTACTTGTAACACTGGGGCCGAGACAGAGCCTTGTGGTCCCCACTTGTAACACTTGGGCCAGGACAGAGCCTTGTGGTCCCGACTTGTAACACTGGAGCCAGGACAGAGCCTTGTGGTCCCCACTTGTAACACTGGGGCCAGGACAGAGCCTTGTGGTCCCCACTTGTAACACTGGGGCCAGGACAGAGTCTTGTGGTTCCCCACTTGTAACACTGGGGCCAGGAGAGAACCTTGTGGTCCCCACTTGTAACACTGGGGCCAGGAAAGAGCCTTGTAGTACCCCACTTGTAGCACTGAGGCCGGGACAGAGCCTTGTGGTCCCTACTTGTAACACTGGGGCCAGGACAGAGCCATGTAGTACCCCAATTGTAACACTGGGACCAGTACAGAGTCATGTGGTCCCTACTTGTAACACTGGGGCCAGGACAGAGCCTTGTGGTACCCCACTTGTAACACTGGGGCCGGGACAGAGCCTTGTGGTCCCCACTTGTAACACTTGGGCCAGGACAGAGCCTTGTGGTCCCCACTTGTTACACTGGGCCCAGGACAGAGCCTTGTGGTCCCCACTTTTAACATTGGGCCAGGACAGAGCCTTGTGGTACCTCAATTGTAGCACTGGGGCCAGGACAGAGCCTTGTGGTCCCCACTTGTAACACTGGGGCCGGGAGAGAGCCTTGTGGTCCCCACTTGTAACACTTGGGCCAGGACAGAGCCTTGTGGTCCCCACTTGTAACACTGGGGCCAGGACAGAGCCTTTTGTGGGCCCCACTTGTAACACTGGGGCCAGGACAGAATCTTGTGGTTCCCCACTTGTAAAAGTGGGCCAGGAGAGAACCTTGTGGTCCCTACTTGTAACACTGGGGCCAGCACAGAGGCATGTAGTACCCCAATTGTAACACTGGGACCAGTACAGAGTCATGTGGTCCCTACTTGTAACACTGGGGCCAGGACAGAGCCTTGTGGTACCCCACTTGTAACACTGGGGCTGAGATAGAGCCTTGTGGTCACCACTTGTAACACTTGGGCCAGGAAAGAGCCTTGTGGTACCCCACTTGTAGCACTGGGGCTGGGACAGAGCCTTGTGGTCCCCACTTGTTACACTGGGACCAGGACAGAGCTTTGTGGTCCCTACTTGTAACACTGGGGCCAGGACAGAGCCATTGTAGTACCCCAATTGTAACACTGGGACCAGTACAGAGTCTGTGGTCCCACTTGTAACACTGGGGCCAGGACAGAGCCTTGTGGTCCCCACTTGTAACACGGGCCAGGACAGAGCTTGTGGTCCCCACTTGTAACACTGGGGCCAGGACAGAAACCTTGTGGTTCCCACTTGTAACACTGGGGCCAGCACAGAGCCTTGTGGTCCCCACTGTAACACTGGGCCAGGACAGAGCCTTGTGTCCCCACTTGTAACACTGGGCCGGACAGAGCCTTGTGGTCCCCACTTGTAACACTGGGGCCAGGACAGAGCCTTGTGGTCCCCACTTGTAAACTGGGGCCGGGACAGAGCCTTGTGGTCCCACTTGTAACACTGGGCCCAGGACAGAGCCTTGTGGTACCCCACTTGTAACACTGGGGCCGGGACAGAGCCTTGTGGTCCCCACTTGTAACACTGAGGCCAGGACAGAGCCTTGTGGTCCCCACTTGTAACACTGGGGCCGGGACAGAGTCTTGTGTTCCCCACTTGTAACACTGGGCCAGGACAGAGCCTTGTGGTACCCACTTGTAACACTGGGGCCAGGAAAGAGCCTTGTAGTCCCCACTTGTAGCACTGAGGCCGGGACAGAGCCTTGTGGTCCCTACTTGTAACACTTGGGCCAGGACAGAGCCTTGTGGTCCCCACTTGTTACACTGGGCCCAGGACAGAGCCTTGTGGTCCCCACTTTAACACTGGGGCCAGGACAGAGCCTTGTGGTACCTCACTTGTAACCTGGGATCCGGACAGATCCTTGTGGTCCCCCAACTATAACACTGGGCCAGGACAGAGCCTTGTGGTACCCCACTTGTAACACTGGGCCAGGACAGAGCCTTGTGGTCCCTACTTGTAACACTTGGGCCAGGACAGAGCCTTGTGGTCCCCACTTGTTACACTGGGCCCAGGACAGAGCCTTGTGGTCCCCACTTTTAACACTGGGGCCAGGACAGAGCCTTGTGGTACCTCACTTGTAAGCACTGGGCCAGGACAGAGCCTTGTGGTCCCCACTTGTAACACTGGGGCCAGGAAAGAGCCTTGTAGTCCCCACTTGTAGCACTGAGGCCGGACAGAGCCTTGTGGTCCCTACTTGTAACACTTGGGCCAGGACAGAGCCTTGTGGTCCCCACTTGTTACACTGGGCCCAGGACAGAGCCTTGTGGTCCCCACTTTTAACACTGGGGCCAGGACAGAGCCTTGTGGTACCTCACTTGTAACACTGGGACCGGGACAGATCCTTGTGGTCCCAACATATAACACTGGGGCCAGGACAGAGCCTTGTGGTACCCCACTTGTAACACTGAGGCCAGGACAGAGCCTTGTGGTTCCCACTTGTAACACTTGGGCCAGGACTGAGTCTTGTGGTTCCACACTTGTAACACTGGGCCAGGACAGAGCCTTGTGGTACCCCACTTGTAACACTGGGCCAGGACAGAGCCTTGTGGTCCCCACTTGTAACATTGGGGCCAGGACAGAGTCTTGTGGTTCCCCACTTGTAACACTTGGGCCAGGAGAGAACCTTGTGGTCCCCACTTGTAACACTGGGGCCAGGAAAGAGCCTTGTGGTACCCCACTTGTAGCACTGGGGCTGGACAGAGCCTTGTGGTCCCCACTTGTTACACTGGGACCAGGACAGAGCTTTGTGTCCCTACTTGTAACACTGGGGCCAGGACAGAGCCATGTAGTACCCCATGTAACACTGGGACCAGTACAGAGTCATGTGGTCCCCACTTGTAACACGGGCCAGGACAGAGTCTTGTGGTACCCCACTTGTAACACTGGGGCCGGACAGAACCTTGTGGTTCCCACTTGTAACACTGGGGCCAGCACAGAGGCTTGTGGTCCCCACATGTAACACTGGGGCCAGGACAGAGCCTTGTCGTCCCCACTTGTAACACTGGGGCCGGGACAGAGCCTTGTGGTCCCCACTTGTAACACTGGGGCCAGGACAGAGCCTTGTGGTCCCCACTTGTAACACTGGGGCCGGGACAGAGCCTTGTGGTCCCACTTGTAACACTGGGCCCAGGACAGAGCCTTGTGGTACCCCACTTGTAACACTGGGGCCGGGACAGAGCCTTGTGGTCCCCACTTGTAACACTGGGGCCAGGACAGAGCCTTGTGGTCCCCACTTGTAACATTGGGGCCGGGACAGAGTCTTGTGGTTCCCCACTTGTAACACTGGGCCCAGGACAGAGCCTTGTGGTACCCACTTGTAACACTGGGGCCAGGACAGAGCCTTGTGGTACCTCACTTGTAGCACTGGGGCTGGAACAGAGCCTTGTGGTCCCCACTTGTTACACTGGGACAGGACAGAGCTTGTGGTCCCTACTTGTAACACTGGGGCCAGGACAGAGCCATGTAGTACCCCAATTGTAACACTGGGACCAGTACAGAGTCATGTGGTCCCCACTTGTAACACGGGGCCAGGACAGAGTCCTTGTGGTACCCCACTTGTAACACTGGGGCCGGACAGAACCTTGTGGTCCCCCACTTGTAACACTGGGGCCAGCACAGAGCTTGTGGTCCCCACATGTAACACTGGGGCCAGGACAGAGCCTTGTCGTCCCCACTTGTAACACTGGGGCCAGGACAGAGCCTTGTGGTCCCACTTGTAACACTGGGCCGGACAGAGCTTGTGGTCCCCACTTGTACACTGGGCCCAGGACAGAGCCTTGTGGTACCCCACTTGTAACACTGGGCCAGGACAGAGCCTTGTGGTACCTCACTTGTAGCACTGGGCCAGGACAGAGCCTTGTGGTCCCCACTTGTAACACTGGGCCAGGAAAGAGCCTTGTAGTCCCACTGTACACTGGGCCGGACAGAGCTTGTGGTCCCCTACTTGAACACTTGGGCCAGGACAGAGCCTTGTGGTCCCCACTTGTTACACTGGGCCCAGGACAGAGCCTTGTGGTCCCACTTTAACACTGGGGCCAGGACAGCTTGTGGTACCTCACTTGTAGCACTGGGGCCAGGACAGAGCCTTGTGTCCCCACTGTAACACTGGGGCCAGGACAGAGCCTTGTGGTCCCACTTGTAACACTGGGCCAGGACAGAGTCTTGTGGTCCCCACTTGTACACTGGGGCGGGACAGAGCCTTGTGGTCCCCACTTGTTAACTGGACCAGGAAGAGCTTTGGTCCCACTTGTAACACTGGGGCCAGACAGAGCCATGTAGTACCCCAATTGTAACACTGGACCAGTACAGAGTCATGTGTCCCTACTTGTAACACTGGGGCCAGGACAGAGCCTTGTGGTCCCCACTTGTAACACGGGCCAGACAGAGTCTTGGGTACCCCACTTGTAACACTGGGCCGGACAGACCTTGTGGTCCACTTGTAACACTGGGGCCAGACAGAGCTTGTGGTCCCCACTGTAACACTGGGGCCAGGACAGAGCCTTGTGTCCCACTTGTAACACTGGGCCGGGACAGAGCCTTGTGGTCCCCACTTGTAACACTGGGGCCAGGACAGAGCCTTGTGGTCCCCACTTGTAACACTGGGGCCGGGACAGAGCCTTGTGTCCCACTTGTAACACTGGGCCCAGGACAGAGCCTTGTGGTACCCCACTTGTAACACTGGGGCCGGACAGAGCCTTGTGGTCCCCATTGTAACACTGAGCCAGGACAGAGCCTTGTGGTCCCCACTTGTAACACTGGGCCGGACAGAGTCTTGTGGTTCCCCACTTGTAACACTGGGCCAGGACAGAGCCTTGTGGTCCCACTTGTAACACTGGGCCAGGAAAGAGCCTTGTGTACCCCACTTGTACACTGGGCCGGGACAGAGCCTTGTGGTCCCTACTTGTAACACTGGGCCAGGACAGAGCCTTGTGGTCCCCACTTGTTACACTGGGCCCAGGACAGAGCCTTGTGGTCCCCACTTTTAACACTGGGGCCAGGACAGAGCCTTGTGGTCCCTCACTTGTAGCACTGGGGCCAGGACAGAGTCTTGTGGTCCCCACTTGTAACACTGGGGCCAGGACAGAGCCTTGTGGTCCCCACTTGTAAAACTGGGGCCAGGACAGAGTCTTGTGGTCCCCACTTGTAACACTGGGGCCAGGACAGAGCCTTGTGGTCCCCACTTGTAACACTGGGGCCGGGACAGAGCCTTGTGGTCCCCACATATAACACTGGGGCCAGGACAGAGCCTTGTGGTACCCCACTTGTAACACTGTGGCCAGGACAGAGCCTTGTGGTCCCCACTTGTAACACTTGGGCCAGGACAGAGTGTTGTGGTTCCACACTTGTAACACTGGGGCCAGGACAGAGCCTTGTGGCACCCCACTTGTAACACTGGGGCCAGGACAGAGCCTTGTGGTCCCCACTTGTAACATTGGGGCCGGGACAGAGCCTTGTGGTCCCCACTTGTAACACTGGCGCCAGGACAGAGCCTTGTGGTCCCTGTGATGAGTGCTGTGCTGGAATTGCTGTCCTCATCTTTTTTTTGTACTGCTGAAAGCCCACAAAGCAAAGCCCCCCTCCTTCTCTCTGCAGCTCTCATACTTCTCACCAACCCCCCCCAGCCTGCACTCAGGCAGTGTAATGTGAGCTGCCAGTGCTGGAAGTTTTCCCGCTTCACCGCAGGGGTCCCCCATTGTCAGCACATGTGCTGCTCCTACACTAGCAGCCATTTTGGAGACTGCATTCTGTTTTGGTTAATAACACGGTGGGAGCGTCCGCTAGAAACACGAAAGTACTGTTGTGAAACATGCGCCTGACAGGCAACGGTCCCGTGGTACTGGTAAACCCGTAACTCCAACAGAACCCGAGAAATGGAATTCTCGGATGCCCTATAAACTAGCCCACCCACGTGTGGGCTCATTTGAACCGTCATTTCAAAGTAAGATCATTGATAGGTCTGCCATTCTTCTGCGAGGTTCTCAGGATGAGTTATGCTCCTGATAATCTTTCAGAACTCCAACCATACCTTTCAGCAAGAGGAGGACCCTGGTAACTCCACCCCGTTTATGAGGTCACGGCCACAGGTCTATAAGGCAGGGGCCAGATATTCTGCCTCAGATCTGCCCTGGACACCAGACTTATAGCAGCTCTGTGATGCATTGTGATGTCTCCCCTCCCCCGACCGCATGGCTTGCCTACTATGATCTAAGAACTGTAAGTTGATCTTCCTTATGTTAACCCCTTTTATTTTCTAATTGTCTTGTACATAACTATATTGCCTCAGCTTGTTACATCTTTTTATATTGTATAAGCACTGCCTGTCTTTTTAGGAATAAACCTATAAATTTATTAGTTTGTTTCTCCTGCTCTATAAACGAATTTGCACGTGCCTGAAGCACTACGCTACTGTTTTGGGGTTGCTACGGACCCTCTTGATAAATTGTTCATCAAAAGCCGTAGCTGGTGGCAGCTAAAAGGAAGGGGTGTAAAGTGTTAATCTATTGGGTGACGCTGGCAGTGACGGAGCGGGGTTTATAAGGGTACTGCTTGGCTGCAGCCAGGAGTAATTATAATTCCCTCACTGCAGCGTGCCCAATAGCCAGCACACATCCAAGTGACCCGTCTGGCGACCAATTATCCTAGGTGCAGTTCCCTGACTGACCTGAGGGTAAGGGGGGCGCCAGAGAGCTGCAAGTTCCTAAGTGGAAGTGGGATAATTAAAAGTCCCTGCAGTTTACCGGGTCGGACGGCAGCAGCCGTCGTGTGTGTGCGCGTTTTCGTCACATTTGCGGCACGGAGGGATCACAGGCCGTGATACCCCGGGCTACCGTGTGGCGGACCGTGCACCGTTTCATCACATATTGGTGGTAGCGGTGGGATTATAGAGCATTAGTGATCTGGTTTGAGCAATCATTCCATTCACTAAAAAACTTGCACGGTTCTTCAGCGACCCTGCAACTAAAGTTTTGGAGAACAGACTCAGTGTTTATTAGTCCTGAGACAATTGTGTGTACTTGCGGTTACCCCTCCCTTCTCTTTGCTTTTCTATCCTATCTTTTATTTGGCAACCATGGCTACGAGGGGATTCGACTGGTATAATCGGAGTAGCAGGGAAACTCTTCTAGCCATATGCGAGTGGAGGCAGATTGTCCCCATGGACCAAACCAAGGCCGCAGTGATCCAGGCCCTGATGGCACGGGACCACGCTCAGAGCGAGGAGGGCGCAGGAGCCGGCCCAAGCCAAGGTGGTGCCGCAGGAGCAGAGGCCCAACCCCTGACTGCTTACACCCAGGGCGGGATGGACCCTTACCTGCAGGCGGCCCTGGAGGGACTCTCCACTGACGACCATGAAGAACACCTGAAGCTGATCCAGAAAGCTTAAGAGAGAGCAGACCAGCGAGAGGCCAACCAGCGAGAGGCCGAGAGAGCCCAGCGAGAGGCCGAGAGGGCCGAGCGGGAGGCTGAGAGAGCCGAGCGGGAGGCTGAGAGAGCCGAGCGGGAAGCTCAGAGAGCCCATGAACTGGAGCTGCTCAGACAAGGGCAATGCCCTCCACAGCCCAGAGCAATGTGCCCAGCAGCGCTCAGAGTCCCAAGCCCCGGCCGGAGCACTTTCCCGTGATGGAAAAGGACGGAGACTTGGACACTTTTCTGCGGGCCTTTGAGAAAGTCTGCAGACAGTACCGGCTGCCTGACAACCAATGGGCCAGGTACTTGACTCCCGGGCTAAAGGGCAAAGCTCTGGAGGCGTTTGCTTCACTCACGCCGGATCAAGATGACAACTATCAGGCCATCAAGCAGGCCCTGATCGCCAAGTACCAGCTAACCCCTGAGGTATACCGAAAGAAGTTCCGGAACCTCCAACGTGGCCCACACGACAGTTATAGCGATGTGGTGCAAGGACTCAGGAACCACTTTGACCAGTGGATCCAGGGACTGTCAGTTGACACCTTTGAGAACCTGAGGGACCTGATGATCAAAGACCAGTTCCTGCATCTGTGCCCAGCTGAGGTCCGACAGTTCATCCTGGACCGAGAACCGGAGGACGCGGTCAGAACAGCACGGATCGCCGACAGCTATGAGGCCAACCGAAAAAACCGAGGTGCGGAAGCCCGTCACCACCCGCTGGGGAGGGGGTAAGCCTGCAACCAACCCCAGTGCCCCTGCCAGCCGTCCCTCTGGAGGCACTATCCCCTTTGCCAGCGCCCGGCCTACATCAGACCCCCGCCAGTGTTTCTCCTGTAACAGGACTGGACACATCAGCGCCACCTGTCCGGAGAGGCAGAAGAACCCCCCAGCCAAGGCCTCCAGGCCCAACGCCTCTGTTCTTTTGGTGGGTGGTGTGGTGGGGAGGGTTGATGACAACGTGCAGCCCGTCCGCGTGGGGGCCCGTCTTGCTACAGGCCTCAAGGACACCGGGGCTGAACGAACCCTCATCCGACCCGAACTGGCGGCCCCTGAAGAGTTGATTCCGGGGAAAACCTTAACTGTCACAGGGATTGGGGGCGTCCACTACCCCTTGCCGATAGCCCGAGTTTTCATTGACTGGGGTGCCGGGAGCGGGGTGAAGGAAGTGGGGGTGTCCGAAAACCTGCCCACTGATGTTTTATTGGGGACTGATCTGGGGAGGATGGTGGCGTACTATGTCCCTGACACCCCTTCCCAATCTGATGATAAAGTTAACGTTAACCATGATGTTGATGTTGATGATGATGGGAAACTGATTGTGTTACCTGCTAATGCTTTGCGAAGTGATGATGCAACTGATAACCTTTCTTTCCCTAGGACTGATGTTGATAGTGATGTATCTGTGCCATCTGAATCTGTTAACCCTTTCTCTGAAGTGGTAGATGTGTCCACAGGTACAGGAGCGTTCAGTTCCGTCGCTCTGCGGAGTGAGACGGCTGAGGAACCCCTAGCAGGAGCAAGCGACAGTGCTCAAGGAAATGGGGAGGTGCATGGGAACCGGGAGGAAGGTGACGCCATGACACTGACCAGTGCCACTGAGGAAGGTAACTGGCCCATAAGTAGCACTGCTCCTGAAGTGTTGGGGTGGATGGGGAGGTAGAGCCCATAGCAGCGCAGGCTGATGGGTCTATAGAAATCTCCGGGGAGACTGCATATGTAGCTGCTGTCACCCGCAGTCAGAGTGCCCGGATCGCAGGTAGCGCCCTGCCATCTGGACCCTCCTCCGCTACAGGAGAGACTGAACCAGAGGTGGACCCAGAGCCGGTCCCAGAGGGTCCCAGTGAGGAAGGAACCTTGACGTCACTTCTGGCTGCCTCCAGCCAGGAGTTCCAGGCCGCTCTGCACTCAGATGCGAGCCTGGAGAACTTGAGGCACCTCGCCGAGACGCCCACCTCCGTGACGGATAAGGAGAGGGTGTTCTGGGAACGAGGAAGGTTGTACCGGGAGACAGTACCCGGAGATTCCCAAAAGGAGTGGTTGAGGGAAAAACAGCTGGTCGTCCCGCACCAGTTCCGAGGTGAGTTGTTGAGGATTGCCCATGAGATTCCACTCGCTGGACACTTGGGGATCAGCAAAACTAAGGCACGGCTGTCTCAACACTTCTATTGGCCCAAGATGGGGACAGATGTGACTAACTACTGCCGCTCCTGTATCACCTGTCAAAGAGTGGGGAAGGCGGGGCCTGCTCTTAAGGCTCCCCTGATCCCATTGCCAGTGATAGAGGAGCCTTTCCAGAGGATCGCGGTGGACATTGTGGGCCCGCTGGCCGTCCCCAGCAGCTCTGGAAAGCAATATATCCTGACTGTGGTAGACTACGCTACCCGGTACCCGGAGGCAGTAGCTCTGTCCTCAACTAGGGCAGATAAGGTGGCGGATGCACTGGTGACCATCTTTTCACGGGTAGGATTTCCCAGGGAGATGCTTACCGATCAAGGGACCCAATTTATGTCTCGCCTAATGAAGGCTCTCTGCAGCAAAATGCAGGTGACGCGTATGGTATCGAGTGCGTATCACCCACAGACCAATGGTTTGTGTGAGCGCTTTAACGGTACCCTCAAACAGATGCTCTGCATGCTGGTTGAGACCCAGGGACGCGATTGGGAGCGGTACCTCCCACACCTGCTATTTGCCTACAGAGAAGTCCCGCAGGCCTCGACGGGGTTCTCCCCCTTCGAGCTCCTGTATGGTAGGCGAGTCCGGGGACCCCTTGGGTTGATAAGAGAATCCTGGGAAGATGAGCCAAACCCCACGGAAGTGTCCATCGTGGATTATGTCATGCGCTTCCGCGACAAGATGCAGACCTTGACGCAGTTGGTGCATGACAACATGACGCAGGCTCAGGCTGACCAGAAGCACTGGTACGACCAGAACGCCCGGGAGCGGACCTACCAGGTGGGTCAAAAGGTGTGGGTGCTGGTCCCCGTACCAAAGGATAAGCTTCAGGCAGCCTGGGAAGGCCCGTACGTCGTGCACCAACAGCTCAACCCAGCCACCTACGTGGTCACGCTTGACCACACTCGGGGTAGGCGCAAGGCCTTTCACGTCAACATGATGAAGGCCCATCACGAACGTGAAGCCTGCGTCCTACCGGTCTGCAATCTGCCCGAGGACGGGGAAGAGGATCCCCTCCTAGACATGCTGGCCCAAGCTAATGCCAATGGGTCCATTGAGGACATGGGGGTAAATGCCTCGCTAACAGCCTCCCAGCGGTTGCAGTTGCTGACCACTCTGGAATCCTTTCGGGCCGTGTTCACTAACCGACCCGGAAGGACCAAGTTGGCAGTCCATGAGGTGGACACCGGGAATCACGCCCCGTTACGGCGGACACCTTATCGGATCTCTGAGGAGGTGCAGCAGATTATGCGCCAGGAGATCCATGAGATGTTGCAGCTGGGGGTGATCCGGCCGTCCAAAAGCGCGTAGTTCTCGTGCCCAAAAAGGATCGGACCACCCAGTTCTGCGTGGACTACAGGGGGCTCAACGCCATCACTACCTCTGATGCGCACCCAATGCCACGCATCGAGGATCTGCTGGAGCGGTTGGCGAATGCCAAGTACATATCCATCATGGATTTAAGCCGGGGATACTGGCAGATTCCCTGAGCCCTGCGGCGCAGGAGAAATCCGCCTTTATCACCCCTTTTGGACTGTACGAGTCCACGGTCATGCCTTTCGGCATGAAGAATGCCCCTGCCACTTTTCAGCGGATGGTCAACCACCTGCTTCAGGGACTGGAGGAGTACGCTGTGGCGTACCTGGACGACATTGCCGTCTTCAGTTCCACCTGGGAGGAACACCTTCAGCATCTCCAGGAGGTGCTCAAGCGTATTCACCAGGCAGGTCTGACCATCAAGCCGGGAAAATGCCAGATGGGCATGAGGGAGGTCCACTACCTGGGGCACCGGGTAGGTGGGGGTTCCATGAGTCCAGAGCCCGAGAAAGTGGACGCGATCGTGTCCTGGCCCACCCCCAGGACCAAAAAGCAGGTGAAGTCCTTCCTGGGCACTGCAGGGTACTATAGGCGTTTCGTACCAAACTATAGCGCCATTGCAAAACCCTTGACGGACCTCACCAAGGGCGGTCTACCCCAAACAGTCAGCTGGACCGATGGCTGTGAGGCGGCATTCCGAGCTTTGAAAACAGCCCTGTGCAGCTCTCCAGTGTTGAAAGCCGTCGACAGCAGTCGGCCCTTCCTGGTACAGACTGACGCCAGCGAATTTGGCCTCGGTGCTGTACTCAGCCAGGTTGATTCGGGGAACCAGGAGCACCCCGTGTTGTACCTGAGCCGGAAACTTCTGCCATGGGAAGTGGCATACTCCACCATCGAGAAGGAGTGCCTGGCCATGGTCTGGGCACTGCAACGTTTGCAGCCCTACCTGTACGGGCGCACCTTCAAGGTGGTCACCGACCACAACCCTCTGAGCTGGCTGCACACAGTGTCCGGAACCAATGGTAGGTTGCTACGCTGGAGCCTTGCCCTGCAGCAGTATGATTTTGCCGTACAACACAAGAAAGGCAGCGATCATGGGAATGCTGATGGGTTATCACGACGTGGCGAACCCGCTGAGGTGCGCATGTCGGATTACCGACAGGTCATGCCTCCGTAGCGCCCTCTAAGGGGGGGAGGTGTGATGAGTGCTGTGCTGGAATTGCTGTCCTCATCTTTTTTTTGTACTGCTGAAAGCCCACAAAGCAAAGCCCCCCTCCTTCTCTCTGCAGCTCTCATACTTCTCACCAACCCCCCCCAGACTGCACTCAGGCAGTGTAATGTGAGCTGCCAGTGCTGGAAGTTTTCCCGCTTCACCGCAGGGGTCCCCCATTGTCAGCACATGTGCTGCTCCTACACTAGCAGCCATTTTGGAGACTGCATTCTGTTTTGGTTAATAACACGGTGGGAGCGTCCGCTAGAAACACGAAAGTACTGTTGTGAAACATGCGCCTGACAGGCAACGGTCCCGTGGTACTGGTAAACCCGTAACTCCAACAGAACCCGAGAAATGGAATTCTCGGATGCCCTATAAACTAGCCCACCCGCGTGTGGGCTCATTTGAACCGTCATTTCAAAGTAAGATCATTGATAGGTCTGCCATTCTTCTGCGAGGTTCTCAGGATGAGTTATGCTCCTGATAATCTTTCAGAACTCCAACCATACCTTTCAGCAAGAGGAGGACCCTGGTAACTCCACCCCGTTTATGAGGTCACGGCCACAGGTCTATAAGGCAGGGGCCAGGTATTCTGCCTCAGATCTGCCCTGGACACCAGACTTATAGCAGCTCTGTGATGCATTGTGATGTCTCCCCTCCCCCGACCGCATGGCTTGCCTACTATGATCTAAGAACTGTAAGTTGATCTTCCTTATGTTAACCCCTTTTATTTTCTAATTGTCTTGTACATAACTATATTGCCTCAGCTTGTTACATCTTTTTATATTGTATAAGCACTGCCTGTCTTTTTAGGAATAAACCTATAAATTTATTAGTTTGTTTCTCCTGCTCTATAAACGAATTTGCACGTGCCTGAAGCACTACGCTACTGTTTTGGGGTTGCTACGGACCCTCTTGATAAATTGTTCATCAAAAGCCATAGCTGGTGGCAGCTAAAAGGAAGGGGTGTAAAGTGTTAATCTATTGGGTGACGCTGGCAGTGACGGAGCGGGGTTTATAAGGGTACTGCCTGGCTGCAGCCAGGAGTAATTATAATTCCCTCACTGCAGCGTGCCCAATAGCCAGCACACATCCAAGTGACCCGTCTGGCGACCAATTATCCTAGGTGCAGTTCCCTGACTGACCTGAGGGTAAGGGGGGCGCCAGAGAGCTGCACGTTCCTAAGTGGAAGTGGGATAATTAAAAGTCCCTGCAGTTTACCGGGTCGGACGGCAGCAGCCGTCGTGTGTGTGCGCGTTTTCGTCACATTTGCGGCACGGAGGGATCACAGGCCGTGATACCCCGGGCTACCGTGTGGCGGCCGTGCACCGTTTCATCACAGTCCCCACTTGTAACACTGGGGCCGGGACAGAGCCTTGTGGTCCCCACATATAACACTGGGGCCAGGACAGAGCCTTGTGGTAACCCACTTGTAACACTGGGGCCGGGACAGAGCCTTCTGGTCCCCACTTGTAACACTTGGGCCAGGACAGAGCCTTGTGGTCCCCACTTGTTACACTGGGCCCAGGACAGAGCCTTGTGGTCCCCACTTTTAACACTAGGGCCAGGACAGAGCCTTGTGGTACCTCACTTGTAGCACTGGGGCCAGGACAGAGCCTTGTGGTCCCCACTTGTAACACTGGGGCCAGGACAGAGCCTTTTGGTCCCCACTTGTAACACTGGGGCCAGGACAGAGCCTTGTGGCACCCCACTTGTAACACTGGGGCCAGGACAGAGCCTTGTGGTCCCCACTTGTAACATTGGGGCCAGGACAGAGTCTTGTGGTTCCCCACTTGTAACACTGGGGCCAGGACAGAGCCTTGTGGTCCCCACTTGTAACACTGGGGCCAGGACAGAGCCTTGTGGTCCCCACATATAACACTGGGGCCAGGACAGAGCCTTGTGGCACCCCACTTGTAACACTGGGGCCAGGACAGAGCCTTGTGGTCCCCACTTGTAACATTGGGGCCAGGACAGAGTCTTGTGGTTCCCCACTTGTAACACTGGGGCCAGGAGAGAACCTTGTGGTCCCCACTTGTAACACTGGGGCCAGGAAAGAGCCTTGTGGTACCCCACTTGTAGCACTGGGGCCGGGACAGAGCCTTGTGGTCCCCACTTGTTACACTGGGACCAGGACAGAGCTTTGTGGTCCCTACTTGTAACACTGGGGCCAGGACAGAGCCATGTAGTACCCCAATTGTAACACTGGGACCAGTACAGAGTCATGTGGTCCCTTCTTGTAACACTGGGGCCAGGACAGAGCCTTGTGGTACCCCACTTGTAACACTGGGGCCGGGACAGAGCCTTGTGGTCCCCACTTGTAACACTGGGGCCAGGACAGAGTCTTGTGGTACCCCACTTGTAACACTGGGGCCGGACAGAGCCTTGTGGTTCCCACTTGTAACACTGGGGCCAGCACAGAGGCTTGTGGTCCCCACATGTAACACTGGGGCCAGGACAGAGCCTTGTCGTCCCCACTTGTAACACTGGGGCCGGGACAGAGCCTTGTGGTCCCCACTTGTAACACTGGGGCCAGGACAGAGCCTTGTGGTCCCCACTTGTAACACTGGGGCCGGGACAGAGCCTTGTGGTCCCCACTTGTTACACTGGGCCCAGGACAGAGCCTTGTGGTCCCCACTTTTAACACTGGGGCCAGGACAGAGCCTTGTGGTACCTCACTTGTAGCACTGGGGCCAGGACAGAGCTTTTTGGTCCCCACTTGTAACACTGGGGCCAGGACAGAGCCTTGTGGTCCCCACTTGTAACACTGGGGCCAGGACAGAGTCTTGTGGTCCCCACTTGTAACACTGGGGCCAGGACAGAGCCTTGTGTTCCCCACTTGTAACACTGGGGCCGGGACAGAACCTTGTGGTCCCCACATATAACACTGGGGCCAGGACAGAGCCTTGTGGTCCCCACTTGTAACACTGGGGCCAGGACAGAGCCTTGTGGTACCCCACTTGTAACACTGGGGCCAGGACAGAGCCTTGTGGTCCCCACTTGTAACACTGGGGCCAGGACAGAGCCTTGTGGTTCCCCACTTGTAACACTGGGGCCAGGAGAGAACCTTGTGGTCCCCACTAGTAACACTGGGGCCAGGAAAGAGCCTTGTGGTACCCCACTTGTAGCACTGGGGCCGGGACAGAGCCTTGTGGTCCCCACTTGTTACACTGGGACCAGGACAGAGCTTTGTGGTCCCTACTTGTAACACTGGGGCCAGGATAGAGCCATGTAGTACCCCAATTGTAACACTGGGACCAGTACAGAGTCATGTGGTCACTACTTGTAACACTGGGGCCAGGACAGAGTCTTGTGTTACCCCACTTGTAACACTGGGGCTGGGACAGAGTCTTGTGGTCCCCACTTGTAACACTGGGGCCAGGACAGAGTCTTGTGGTACCCCACTTGTAACACTGGGGCCAGATAGAATCTTGTGGTTCCCACTTGTAACACTGTGGCCAGCACAGAGGCTTGTGGTCCCCACATGTAACACTTGGGCCAGGACAGAGCCTTGTCGTCCCCACTTGTAACACTGGGGCCGGGACAGAGCCTTGTGGTCCCCTCTTGTAACACTGGGGCCAGGACAGAGCCTTGTGGTCCCCACTTTTAACACTGGGGCCGGGACAGAGTCTTGTGGTTCCCCACTTGTAACACTGGGCCCAGGACAGAGCCTTGTGGTACCCCACTTGTAACACTGGGGCCAGGACAGAGCCTTGTGGTCCCACTTGTAACACTGGGCCCAGGACAGAGCCTTGTGGTACCCCACTTGTAACACTGGGGCCGGGACAGAGCCTTGTGGTCCCCACTTGTAACACTGGGGCCAGGACAGAGCCTTGTGGTCCCCACTTGTAACACTGGACCCAGGACAGAGCTTTGTGGTCTACACTTGCTAAACTGGACCCAGGACAGAGCCTTGCAGTACCCCACTGGAAACACTCTTCCATTTGGATGTGCAACCATTTATCATCACTCTTTGATTATGATCAATGAGCCAGTTATGAATCCACCTAACCGTAGCCTTGTTAATCCCATACTTGGTCATTTTCTTAGTAAGGATAGTATGAGACACCTTATCAAATGCTTTGCTGAAGTCGAGATACCCTATATTTACCGCATTTCCCTGATTCACCCAGTCAGTGATTCTGTCAAAGAAATTAGATTATTCTGGCATGACTTGTTTGCTACAAAACCGTGCCAGCTCTGTTTAATTTCTGCATTCTGAACATATAGCATAAAAATTCTATAATGCTTTATCCTGCTCAATAGAAATAAGATACAGTATATTTTTTTTTGTTTTGCATAAACATTTGGGCTTTTCAGCATTTGCCAAAAAGCTATTAAACAAATAGTAAAAGAGCTACAAACACTGACCACATTGAGTATTTAGCCGACCTCTTCTCCCCGATCACCATCAA
This sequence comes from Oophaga sylvatica, assembly GCA_033576555.1. Lineage (NCBI taxonomy): Eukaryota > Metazoa > Chordata > Amphibia > Anura > Dendrobatidae > Oophaga > Oophaga sylvatica. The sequence goes on from JARQOD010000005.1 coordinate 546,450,627, forward strand.
TATCATGGAGACGACAGAGAAGAGGTTTAGGCAGGATACAAGTTTGATACATGTATTTACATAAACAGGGAGGAGGCGGAGCTAATCCTACTACAATATGTAGATTAGCAAAAACAATGAGTTTATGAATATTGGCTATTTGCAGAATGAAGATCTGTTATCAAAAGACCTATGTTGAGGAAGACAAAGTATAAAGATCTTTACTGATTAGCAAAGGTGCAGAAAAACATCCAATGAGGAATTTTTGTAGACAGTGATGATCTGCATAGCTCCACCCCCTCTAGAAGGTGAGATGGTTTGGAGCGAGGTGAGCAGCTCACTACAGTATAGAAATCAATGGACTGGAGAGAGCTGTCTGGGATTTTAAGAGTTAACCCCTCTCATGGGGTGTAATTACTGCTCACTCCAGGGTCTGGAGGCCGAGTTTTACTGAAATGAACTGTAAAAGATAAAAGCTTAATAGAAAAACAATGACAGCAGATAAAAAAAGAAAGTCAATTGCTAACTTGCTTATTTTCATGCTTATTTTGTGAAAAATAGAAAGGAAGTAATATCTATAAATGAAACTTATGTTTACATATCTTAGAGTTTTGTCTGATTCTGAGTATTAGCTGTGAGTCTTGCTCTCTCCTTAGCCTTCTGACTAAGCACAAGTCTTCTGATTGAGCTTGGATTTTTAAGAATTGCAGGAAAAGCCTCTGGGATCAGCAATCAGGGAGGAAGATCTGGTTTTCAAAAACTTTGATGGAAAAAAACATGACTGAAGCTCGAAAAATTCTCAACTGAGCAATTTGCCAAGCAAATACTATAGATTAAAATTTGCATAGCTCCACCCCCTTCTAGAAAAACAGAAGCCAGAAACTTCAATGTGCAACCATTTATCACCACTCTAAGTGTGCGATCACTGAGCCACTTATCAGTCCACCTAACCGTAGCCTCATAAATCCTATAATTGGTCATTTCTTCAATAAGGATAATATGAGATACTTCATCAAAAGCTTTAGTGATGTCAAGATATACTATATCTACCACATTTCCCTGATCCACGCAGTCAACAATTCCATCAAGAACAAATACGTCAAAAATTTATATAAAGTTTCATTATAATGAATAAAAACTGAGACTCAGCACACTCATTCAATTTTTCACAAATATTTGAGCTTTTCAGGCTTTGCCAAAAAGCTGTTAAACAAATAGCAAAAGAGCTATAAACACAAATGACATTGAGCGTTTCATCCAACCTCCCTCCCCGATCACCATCAGCATCATGGAGACGACACAGAACAGGTTTAGCCTGGAGAATACAAGAATGATACATGTATTTACATAAACAGGAAGGGGCGGAGACTATTCTACTACAATTTGTAGATTGTCAGAAAGGGGTAGGAAGGATGAGTTTATGAATATTGGCCAGTTGCATAAAGAAGATTTGTCATCAGAAGACCTTTGTTGAGGAAAACAAAAATTAAGTTCTTCACTGATGATCAAAGGTACAGAAAAACATGCATTATGGAGTTTGTCTAGAAAAATGAAGATTTGCATAGCTCCACCCCTTCTTGAAGATGAGACTGAAAGGAGGGAGATGAGCAGCTCACTGCTGCATAGAAATTAATGGACTGGAGAAATCTGCCTGGGATGTTAAGAGTTAACCCAGAGTTTTAGAACTGGAGAATACCCTATATATCTAAAATGTTTACATATAAGGGGCCCCTTCCTGTTTATGTAAATACATGTATCAATCTTCCTGCCTAAACCGGTTTTATGTTGTCTCCATGATATTGATGGTGGTAGGGGAGGGGAGGGGAGGTCAGATGAAACGCTGAATATGAAATCTAGTATTTATCACTATTTTTTATTAATTGTTTTGCAGCTTTTTGGCAAGTGCTGAAGAGCTCAAATATTTGTGAACAAAAGAGAAGTTTTTTTTTTTTTAATTGAAGCTGAAGTTCTTGTGTTTTAGCTTATTATCTGAAGTTGAGTTTTATGTAATATTTCATTGTTATAGAAAGATTAATGATTGTAGAATAATGTCTAAGAAAAAGATTTAAAAGAAGATCTGATATCAAAAGGCTGAAAAGGAGCATGAACATTGTTTCCTCCTTCACCCCCTTTCCTGCTTTTTCCTTTCACTTTCCTTCTATCTCCCTCTTTCCCTTCCTTATTCCCTATTGTTTCCCTTCCCGTCCTTGAAAATTTGAATAAAATCATTGGAAAAGAAAAGGAGCATGAACAGCTCTCCCAAAAGATTATATGTCAATCTAATGCCTCTGTGCAAAAACCACAAAACCACACAGGCTCTGTTTAATGACTGCATTCTGATAAACATGTACAATATATAGCATAAGAATCCTATAAGGCTTTATTCTACTCAATAGAGATGAGACTTAATATATTTTTTTCTGTTTTTCACAAATATTTGGACTTTTCAGCATTTGCCAAAAGCTGTTAAACAAATAGTAAAAGAGCTATAAACACTGATCACATGGAGCGATTCATCCGACCTCTTCTCCCAGATTACCATCAATATCATGGAGACGACACAGAAGTGGTTTAGGCAGGATACAAGTTTGTAAATATTGGCTATTTACAGAATGAAGATCTGTTATCAAAATACCTTTGTTGAGGAAAACAAAGGATGAAGTTCTTCACTTATAATCAAAGCTACAGAAAAACATTATAAAGTTAGTCTGGAAACATGAAGTTTTGCATAGCTCCACCCCCTTCTTGAAGATGAGACTGAAAGGAGGGAGGTGAGCATCTCACTGCTTCATAGAAATCAATAGACTGGAGAAATCTGTCTGGGATGTTAAGAGTTAACCCAGAGTTTTAGAACTTGAGAATATCATTTATATGTAAAATGTTTACATATAAGGGGCCCCTTCCTTTTATGTAATTACATACATGTATCAATCTTCCTGCCTAAACCTGTTTTATGATCTCTACATGATATTAATGGTGGGAGGGGAGGGGACGGGAGGTCGGATAAAACGCTCCATGTGAAAAAAATTGTTTACAACTATTTTATTAATTGTTTAGCAGCTTTTTGGCAAGTGCTAAAAAGCTCAAATATTTGTGACGAAAAGAATGAATTTGTTTTATTGTAGTTGAAGTTCTTGTGTTTTAGCTTATCACCTGATGCTGAGTTTTATCTGTGATATTTCGTTGTTATTGAAAGATTAATAATTGTAGAATAATGTCTAGAAAAAGATTTCAAAGAAGATCTGGTGTAAAAAGGCTGAAAAGGTTCATGAACAGCTCCCCAAAGATCATACATTGATCTAATGCCTCTGTGCAAAAATCTATATACAGTATAAGTGAACATGAGGCTCTTAGAGTAACGTTCTTATCAGACTGTATGAAGCTGCTGCCGTGCCACGGTGAACTGCTCAGTGGCTCCTAACTTTTGCTGCCATAAAGGAGTGGTGTCGTCCACTAATCACCGCTGCAGCGACAATGCACCAGCAGGGTGGGGGCCTGGTGCTTCACAGCGCACATGCTGCAAGACTGAGTCCCCAAGACTCAAGACCGCATCGCCCCACAAGCACAAAACCACAGCAACAATGGCCGCCACACAGCACCAGACTTAGGGCCCCGTCTCACATAGCGACACACCAGCGATCCCGACAACGATCAGGACAGCGACACTGCGGCTAATGTCGCCTAGTTACCCGCAGTGTACATTGGTTACCAGCGCACTGATGCAGGGAGCTGGTAACCAAGGTACACGTCGGGTTTCTAGGCACAACCCCGCGCCTGGAAACCCGATGTTTACCTTGGTTACCAGTAGATCGCTGGTCTCCTGCCTGTCACACGCTGCGATGCGTGCCTGTCAGCGGGAGACCAGCGATCAAAAAAAAGTCCTGCCATTTCTGACACGACCAGCGATTCACAGCAGGGGGCTGATGGCTGGTACGTGTCAGACATAACGAGATCGCTATGTGAGACGGGGCCCTTACAATCCTGCATTTCTCCCTGTTAAATACAATAATATTAGTTACTGCCCATTGTTCAAGCTTATCTAGATCCTTCTGAATTCTTTGTCTTCTCTAGTGTTAGCTATCCCTCCTAGCTTTGCATCATCTGCAAATTTAATTAGTTTACCTCCAGTTCCCTTTTCTAGATCATTTATAAAAATGTTGAACAACACTGGGGCCAGGACAGAGCCTTGTGGTCCCCACTTGTAACACTGGGGCCAGGACAGAGCCTTGTGATCCCCACATGTAACACTGGGGCCAGGACAGAGCCGTGTGGTCCCCACTTGTAATACTGGGGCCAGGACAGAGCCGTGTGGTCCCCACTTGTAACACTGGGGCCAGGACAGAGCCTTGTGGTCCCCACTTGTTACACTGGGGCCAGGACAGAGCCTTGTGGTCCCCACTTGTAACACTGGGGCCAGGACAGAGCCTTGTGGTCCCCACATGTAACACTGGGGCCAGGACAGAGCCTTGTGGTCCCCACATGTAACACTGGGGCCAAGACAGAGCCTTGTGGTCCCCACGTGTAACACTGGGGCCAGGACAGAGTCTTGTGGTCCCCACTTGTAACACTGGGGCCAGGACAGAGCCTTGTGGTCCCCACTTGTTACACTGGGGCCAGGACAGAGCCTTGTGGTCCCCACTTGTAACACTGGGGCCAGGACAGAGCCTTGTGGTCCCCACATGTAACACTGGGGCCAGGACAGAGCCTTGTGGTCCCCACATGTAACACTGGGGCCAAGACAGAGCCTTGTGGTCCCCACGTGTAACACTGGGGCCAGGACAGAGTCTTGTGGTCCCCACTTGTAACACTGGGGCCAGGACAGATCCTTGTGGTCCCCACTTGTAACACTGGGCCCAGGACAGAGTCTTGTGGTCCCCACTTGTAACACTGCGGCCAGGACAGAGCCTTGTGGTCCCCACATGTAACACTGGGGCCAGTACAGAGTCTTGTGGTCCCCACTTGTAACACTGGGGCCAGGACAGAGCCTTGTGGTCCCCACTTGTAACACTGGGGCCAGGACAGAGCCTTGTGGTCCCCACTTGTAACACTGGGGTCAGGACAGAGCCTTGTGGTCCCCACTTGTAACACTGGGGCCAGGACAGAGCCTTGTGGTCCCCACTTGTAACACTGGGGCCAGGACAGAGCCTTGTGGTCCCCACTTGTAACACTGGGGCCAGGACAGAGCCTTGTGGTCCCCACTTGTAACACTGGGGCCAGGACAGAGCCTTGTGGTCCCCACTTGTAACACTGGGGCCAGGACAGAGCCTTGTGGTCCCCACATGTAACACTGGGGCCAGGACAGAGCCTTGTGGTCCCCACTTGTAACACTGGGGCCAGGACAGAGCCTTGTGGTCCCCACTTGTAACACTGGGGCCCGTACGTGTCTGATTCCAGCACCCTGCCGGTTGTGGGCACCCTCACACAGCTGGTCCTTACGCTATTTGCTGATGACCCCCGTGCCCTCGATATCCTCGCCACCTTACCCCATCCCTCTCACACATCACTGTTATATCTATTACACTCTCATTATCGCTGTATAATCACACACTGTACACGGTTATTACTTATGGACCATTGATTTTGTCCCTGACACATATATCTCGTGTCTGCACATACACCCCCTCGACCTTCCATCTTGGTCCACATATTTTGGTCCAATAATTGTCTATCACATTTTATTATGATAGACAATTATTGGACAATTGTCTCCAGCGATGTCCGAGTGCAGTGCGATGTTTCACATGTGAGAAGATTGCAGGATGCAGTGACAGAAGGCAGAGCAGGGGTTAACAAATTTAATAGTTTTAATTTAACAAAACTCTAAGATATATCAACATAAGTTTCATTTATAGATATAATTTCCTTTTTATTAAAAATAGGCATGAAAATAAGCAAGTTAGCAATTGACTTTCTTTTTCTATCAGCTGTCATTGTCTTTCAACTAATCTTTTATCTTTTACAGCTCATTTCAATAAAACTCGACCTCCAGACCCTGGAGTGAGCAGTAATTACACCCCATGAGGGGGGTTAACTCTTAACATCCCAGACAGGTCTCTCCAGTCCATTGATTTCTATACTGTAGTGATCTGCTCACTTCGCTCCAAACCATCTCATCTTCTAGAGGGGGTGGAGTTATGCAGATCTTCACTTTCTAGAAAAAATTCCTCAGTGGATGTTTTTCTGTACCTTTGCTAATCAGTAAAGATCTTCATCCTTTGTGTAACTCAACATAGGTCTTTTGATAACAGATCTTCATTTTGCAAATAGCCAATATTTACAAACTCATTCTTTTTGCTAATCTACATATTGTAGTGGGATTAGCTCCGCCTCCTCCCTGTTTATGTAAATACATGTATCAAACTTGTATCCTACCTAAAGCGCTCCTGTGTCGTCTCCATGATATTGATGGTGATTGAGGAGAGGAGGTCGGTTGAAACGTTGCATGTGTTCTGTGTTTATAGCTCTTTTACTATTTAACAGATTTTTGGCAAATGCTGAAAAGCCCAAATATTTGTAATAAATAGAAAAGAATATGCTGAGTGTCATCTCCATTGAGCAGAATAATGCCTTATAGAATTTTTATGATATATATTGTACATATTTATCAGAATACAGTAATTAAACAGATCCAGCATGGCTTTTAAGTGAACAAGCCATGTCAGGCTAATCTGATTTCTTTGATAGAATCACTGACTGGGTGGATCAGGGAAATGCGGTAAATATAGTGTATCTCGACTTCAGCAAAGCATTTTATAAGGTATCTCATATAAATGTTTGCACATCCAATAGGAAGAGTGTTTCCAGTGGGGTACTACAAGGCTCTGTCCTGGCCCCAGTGTTACAAGCGGGGTACCACAAGGCTCTGTCCTGGCTCCAGTGTAACAAGTGGGGACCACAAGGCTCTGTACTGGCCCCAGTGTAACAAGTGGGGACCACAAGGCTCTGTACTGGCCCCAGTGTAACAAGTGGGGACCACAAGGCTCTGTACTGGCCCCAGTGTTACAAGTGGGGACCACAAGGCTCTGTCCTGGCCCCAGTGTAACAAGTGGGGACCACAAGGCTCTGTACTGGCCCCAGTGTAACAAGTGGGGACCACAAGGCTCTGTACTGGCCCCAGTGTTACAAGTGGGGACCACAAGGCTCTGTACTGGCCCCAGTGTTACAAGTGGGGAACCACAAGGCTCTGTCCTGGCCCCAGTGTAACATGTGGGGACCACAAGATTCTGTCCTGGCCCCAGTGTTACAAGCGGGGTACCACAAGGCTCTGTCCTGGCCCATGTAACAAGTGGGGACCACAAGGCTCTGTACTGGCCCCAGTGTTACAAGTGGGGACCACAAGGCTCTGTCCTGGCCCAGTGTTACAAGTGGGGAACCACAAGGCTCTGTCCCGGCCACAGTGTTGTTCAACATCTTTATAAATGATCTAGAAAAGGGAACTGAAGGTAAACTAATCAAATTTGCAGACAATGCAAAGCTAGGAGGGATAGCTACAGCCCCCTGAGTCACTAGTTTTGTGACGCAACAGCGATCTCCCCAGCGATATCGCTGTGTGTGACATTCAGCGACGATCAGCCCCGTTGCTGGGTATCGCTGATCGTCGCTGAATGTCCTGGACATTTTTTGGATCGTTGGTCTCCTGCTGGCCAGCACGCATCGCTGCGTGTGGCAGGCAGGAGACCAGCGATCAGCTCGTAACCAAGGTACACATCAGGTTTCCAGGTGCCGTGAGGCGCCTGGAAACCCGATGTGTACGTTGGATACCAGCGCGCTGCTGCAGGTGAGCTGGTAACCAAGGTGCACATCGGGTTTCCAGGTGTCGCGCAGCGCCTGGAAACCCGATGTGTACCTTGCTTACCAGCTCCCTGCACCAGCGGGCTGGTATCCAACGTACTTTGCGGGTAACTAAGCGACGTTACCCGCAGTGTCGCTGTCCTGATCGCTGCCTGTTCATGTAGCGACACACCAGAGATCCTGACAAGTGCATATCGTTGTCGGGATCGCTGGTGTGTCGCTGAGTGTGACGGGGCCCTAACACTAGAGAAGACAGAGGATTCAGAAGGATCTAGATAATCTTGAACAATGGGCAGTGACTAATAGAATGGTATTTAACAGGGAGAAATGCAGGATTGTACGTCTGGTGCTGTGTGGCGGCCATTGTTGCTGTGGTTTTGTGCTTGTGGGGTGATGCGGCATGGGCGTACCAGGATCAAAACTAGGGGGGGGTAAGCCATGGTCGTTCAGGTTGTAAAATATAAGAACAAAAAATGTACCTTATAGATGACGTCGTCTCTGGAGTCGTTCTCCTTTTCTTCATCTTGTCCAGACCCTATGATGAGTTTTCTCATCCACAGTCGTCTCTGCAGACCTCCATCTTCTCCGCTCTTCTGCACCAACTCTCCACACGATGCCCTTAAAGACAGAAGAGTCATTATAATGCCCCTAAATAAAAATATCTGCAATATACTGTCGCCTCACACTATTCCCCTCCCTCCTCACGCTGTCTCCTCATATATTTACCCCCTCACTCTATTCTGCCTGCTCACACATACCCTGACTCCCCATACTGTGTCTGCACACATCCCATCACCCTCACTCCCCATACTGTGTCCACACACATTCACCCGTTCACTCCCCATACTGTCTGCAACCATCCCCCATACTGTTTCCTCATACATACATGCTCTTCAGTACCCTCAAATCCCCCCACACATTAAATCCCCCATCTCCACTTCAAATCCCCCCACACACATTAAGTACCCCCATCTACACTCCAAATCCCCCCACATACATTAAGTACCCCCCATCCACACTCCAAATCCCCCCACATACATTAAGTACCCCCCCATCCACACTCCAAATCCCCACACTTAAAATAACCCCCCATCCCCACTCCAAATCCCCCCACACATTAAATCCCCCATCCCCACTTCAAATCCCCCCACACACATTAAGTACCCCCATCTACACTCCATATCCCCCCACATACATTAAGTACCCCCCCATCCACACTCCAAATCCCCCCACGCATAAAATAACCCCCCCATCCCCACTCCAAATCCCCCCACACATAAAATAACCCCTATCCCCACTCCAAATCCCCCACTCATAAAGTAACCCCCCATCCCCACTCTAAAATCCCCCCACTCATAAAGTAACCCCCCATCCCCACTCTAAAATCCCCCCACTCATAAAGTAACCCCCCATCCCCACTCTAAAATCCCCCCCCCATACACTCACACATGTCCCCCGTTAATCTTCGGTGGTTCTTCAGCTCCATTACACGTCTGGAGCACTTACCACCAACCGCTGCCTCACTGCCTGTGTCTTCGCCTCTGAAGAGCCAGCGTGTGACGTCAGCAGCGTGATCATGTGACCTGATCACGCTGCTGGCGCTTCATGGATGCGGAAGTGCCTGCGGCGGCGGTCAGGGCACAGAGCACTGCAGAGGAGCAAGATGTGAGTGAGTGTGTGTAGCTCAGCTGTATGCTAGCGTCTCTGACTCTGACACCTGGCTGGAGCCTGGAGTGAGTCAGATGCTAGCACACTGTGACTGCACAGCGATGCGCAGCGGCAGCACTTTCTCTGAGCCGGCTGTCAGTTTGACAGCCGGCGCTCAGAGAACGGAGAGGGGGCGGCAGAATGCAGCTACAGGCCTCATCTTGGCACGGCACGCCCCTGCTCCTAGGGGGGGCAACGGCCCCCCCCTGCCCCACGGTGGGTACGCCCATGTGATGCGGTCTTGAGTCTTGGGGACTCAGTCTTGCAGCGTGTGCGCTGTGAAGCTTCAGGCCCCCACCCTGCTGGTGCATTGTCGCTGCAGCGGTGATTAGTGCACGACACCACTCCTTTATGGCAGCAAAAGTTAGGAGCCACTGAGCAGTTCACCGTGGCACGGCAGCGGCTTCATACAGTCTGATAAGAACGTTACACTAAGAGCCTCATGTTCACTTATACTGTATATAGATTGTTGCACAGAGGCATTAGATCGATGTATGATCTTTTGGGGGAGCTGTTCATGAACCTTTTGATATCAGATCTTCTTTGAAATCTTTTCTTACACATTATTTTACAATCATTAATTTTTCTATAACAACAATATGTCACAGATAAAACTCAACTCCAGATAATAAGCTAAGACACAAGAACTTCCGCTACAATAGAAGAATTTCTTTTGTTCACAAATCCTTACACTTTACAGCACTTAATAAAATGCTGCAAAACAATTAATAAAATAATTTTAAACAATTTTTATCCACATAGAATGTTTTATTCGACCTCCGCTCCCCTATCACCATCAATATCATCGGGACAACATAAAACAAGTTTAGGCAGGAAGAGTGATACAAATATTTACATAAACAGGAAGGGGCCCCATATATGTAAACATTTTCCATATACAGAGTATTCTCAAGTTCTAGAATTCTTGGTTAACTCTTAACATCCCAGACAGCTCTCTCCAGTCCATTGATTTCTATACTGTAGTGAGCTGCTCACCTCGCTCCAAACCATCTCACCTTCTAGAGGGGTGGAGCTATGCAGATCTTCACTTGCTAGAAAAATTTCTCAATGGGTGTTTATCTGCACCTTTATACTCATTGTTTTTGCTAATCTACATATTGTAGTAGGATTAGCTCCGCCTCCTCCCTGTTTATATATCAAACTTGTATCCTGCCTAAACCTCTTCTGTGTCGTCTCCATGATATTGATGGTGATCGGGGAGAAGAGGTCGGATGAATCGTATCATGTGATCAGTAATTGTAGCTCTTTGACTATTTGTTAAACCGCTTTTTGTCAAATGCTGAAAAGTCCAAATGTTTGTAGAAAATAGAATGAAGCAATGTGCTGAATGTGTATATTATTGAGTAAAACAAAACAGTCATTTACTGAATACAGGAAAATGAGCAATGGCTTTAGAATAGTCAGATATTACAGGAGGATAAGTGACTGTAGAATAATCAGATATTACAGGAGGATAAGTGACTGTAGACTAATCAGATATTACAGGAGGATAAGTGACTGTAGAATAATCAGATATTACAGGAGGATAAGTGACTGTAGAATAATCAGATATTACAGGAGGATAAGTGACTGTAGAATAATCAGATATTACAGGAGGATAAGTGACTGTAGAATAATCAGATGTTACAGGAGGATAAGTGACTGTAGAATAATCAGATATTACAGGAGGATAAGTGACTGTAGAATAATCAGATATTACAGGAGGATAAGTGACTGTAGAATAATCAGATATTACAGGAGGATAAGTGACTGTAGAATAATCAGATATT